>JAJONQ010047675.1:0-14548 GCA_036250385.1 Solanum microdontum
GTGGGATTGACTAATGGGAGGTTATGAGTATAACATTAAATAAGGAAGTGTAATCAATGTAAAATCCCTATAATTGTGTAAGAGATAATTATGGGGTATTCTTTATTTAAATAATTTAATAATAATATAAAATTACAAAAAATTACTTATTTAATAAAGTAAAATTTAATTAATTTATAAATAATTAGTGATATGTTATAACCCGTAATTAAACTGTTATAAGCAAGAATTTTTTTAAAGTAGATTTAAAATCTGTAATATTGACTCTTAAATGTGTATATGGGGTGATTTTTCCAAAATTTTAAGGCTTTTGGGCCTATTTCCCTTTGGAAAATGTGTGTATACATTCTGCGTATATCATTGTATACGGGCTGTATTTTAGACTCGTTTTTGTGTATATTGGGCTATATACCGAATGTATGCTGCCCACTTCGAATTTCCAGCACCTATATCGTCACTCCTTTTATTAAACTAATATAATAAAATACTTACTAAAATTAAAATCTTTTTGAGATGATTTTCAAATGTTTATAAAATATACTAATTATATACAAAATTATATAAACATATACATTATTTAAAAATTATAAAAATTATAAAATTAATTGAAAAACAGCTTGAAAAAATATTTTGAACTTTATAAAAACTAATTATATCAAATCGTTTGGAATTTAAGAAGCTCAGTGATTAATCCTATTGTGGAGGTCCAAAATTTGGTGTCAACAACTGTAACTATGGATCCATCTAATAGGATTTCTCAGAGGCAGTGAGGAGTCACACGAAAAATCAATGCTATCTTATCCTACGTTGACTACATAGTTTTATGAGACTTTTGAAATATAATAGACTCTTACCCAATTTGGTGCTCCATACTACTCCCAAAATATTCAATATACTTTACGCTCAATCGCCCTTTACAAAGAAAGGGACTATTACATTACTTTACCTTTCACTTTGCTCAATCACCCTTTACAAAGAAAGAGACTATTACATTACTGAAACATTTTTTTAAAACATCAATCATACTCTTTCTTTTTCTAGACTGTCAAATAGTACATATGAAAACATTTGATTTTATTTTCAAGGATTTTGTTCAAAACTTATACTTTTAAAATGTAGGCTCATGAACTTATATTTCAAGCCCAAAATCAATATATGAGGAACTTTCAAGCAATTTTCTTTGAAACCATAAGCTTAGGAATCAAAACATAGGTATTCACATGTAAACTTTTACATGTGAATCTTATAATGTGATACTAAGCATGAACAACATTATAAGATTCACATGTAAAATAGGAATCAAAACTTCAACTTGTTAAAGAATTGAATTCAAATATCAGGAACTATATATAGATCTAGAACTATGAATAGATCCTTTAGATGTAACGATTTCTGACTGAATTGAGATGTAGGGCGTGAGGAAAAACTGGTCCAACACTATGAATAGCCTAACAAACCTGGAAGAATGAAGTTCTTTGGCAAAATCCAAGAAACTTGAAGAATGTTTGAACCCTAGATTTTCACCTCTTAGAAACCTTGCTCTAATGTCTTGAAGTATTAATGAATATAGAAGAATTGATTAACACTTTCTAAGCCCTTAATTTGGTGTGAAACGACATAGGTTAGGCTGAGAATAGGATTAAAACAACGTAGTTTAAGTACCAAACACATAGGGGGGAAAGACAAAATGACTCCAATTTTGAAAACTGGAAAGGTGCCCAAAACGGCTAGTCTCATGAGCCGTTTAATGCTTCACAGGACATTTAATGCATCACGGCCCATATAGTGGGTCGTTAAGTTACCCTGCTTAACAAGGCTTCACTAAAAGGGGAATAACTTTTTTACTCCAGACTCGAAATGAGGCAAACTTGGTGGCGTTGGAAAGAGGACTCAAAGCCATTTAATTTGATAGGTTATAGGCCACCTAATTCATTTTGTGCTAAGAGATATGATCGTTTGAAGTTGAGAAAAATCTTAAAAATTGATGGGTGACTTGCATGGATCCATAAACGAATCGTACAAGTCACCACGGGTCGTCTAGAATCCTGTCTTGGTGACTCCTGCCTATGCAACCTTGGATGGTCGTTCACGATGCCCAAGACGGATCGTGGACCCCTAAACAGACATCTAGGGTGTCGTGAATGGTCCTTGGTCCATTTTGAGTTCGTGAACTTGCCCATTTTTCCTCTTTAGCCATTTTCGAAGTTCAAGTTGTTACACGAACGATTTAAATTTTAAGAGTAGAATTGTGAGGTGTTATAGAATGATTCGGTTCTTAACTTAAAATTTCTTGGGGTGTTACAATCCTTCACCCATTGAGTCCTAGAAGTAAATCTAGTTTTCAGTTCATGATTTATACTAAGCGTAGGATTTTGTGAAAAACATGAATTCCATGATATTTTCCTTTTCTTATCACGAATAGTTTAAATTATGTGTTTTTAAACTATAATTTAGTATTTCTAAACAGTGTTTTTATGAACCATCGGTACGTAAATACTTGCATGTTTCAGAACTATGTTATTTCAGATCCATATGTCTCATATTATCAGTTTTCATGATTAAAGATGCTCTCAGATAAAGTATTTATCAATATTTATCAATATTCATGAACTACTCAAATATTATCAGTTTATCAGTATTATTAGATTATTATTGTTTGCAGCCTATCAGTATGTTTTTGTTGAGAGTTTTACTTAGCACCGAGAAGATTTTGGAATGAAAGCTCACCTGTCAGTTAGGACTGAGACCTTAAGTAGCAATTTGTAAGCCCCAGAATTGCGTGTCACTATAGGTATTTAAGGGTCACCCACTAGACCGGGACTAACACCTTAGGGGTGGTTTGGTTGATACCTTGCATTAGTTATACACTCTATTGTGTATTGAGGAGTGCATTACTAATACCATGAATTTCTACAATGTTATCAATGCCAGCTTGATCTGGAATCAAAGCTTGTTCTGGTACAAAGATTGTATCGCTTGACCCGTGACAGTCTCTTCCCGAGGTAGGCTCATATCCGACTCCGTTGGTGCCTCTCTTATGCTTCAGCTGGATCGGCTCAACTATGCCATTGGACTTAGGTCCAAGTCCATTCTTAGGCTGATATCCACACTTCAACATCTCTGATGCTACCATTTTCGCTGCACTTGACAACTTTGTATTACCTGTCTCTACTTCCTCATCGACCCTTATAGCTTGCATAATTTCCAAAGTGTGAAAGGTGGCTCCGTCTAACTCATCATCGACTGAGATAGAATTAACAGAAAGGATGAGGTAATTGAGCTCTCCGTGGATGGTAACTTCTATGCGACTCCACTCAAACTTTACATATTGGTGAAGAGTGGAAGGAACCGCTCTTGCCATATGAACCCATTGTCTTCCCAGCAACATGTTGTAGTTGGATGATACATCCATCACTTGAAATATGATGGGGAATTCAGTTGTCCCTACTTGCAATGTGAGACAGATCTCTCCAATGACATTTCTTTGCGCTCCATCAAAAGCTCTAACTTTCACACGACTTTCCTTTATCTCTCCTATATTAAAACCTAAATCCCTCAAAGTGGTAAAAGTACAGATGTTGCATCCAGAACCACCATCAATTAAAACTCGAGTCACAACCTTATCACAACACTTGACTGCGATATGAAGCGCTTTGTTGTGCCTAGCCCCTTCTGCAGGCAGCTTATCATCATGGAAAGAAATCTTGTTAGCTTCCACTATTCTTCTAATCGTTGAAGCTAAGGTTTCACTGGTGGTCTCATTTGGAATATTCATTCCGTCTAACACTTCTATCAAAACATTCATATGAGCTTCAGAACTCATAAGTAGAGACAAAATAGATATGTGGGCAGGCGTCTTCTTCAACTGCTCTTCAACTGAATAGTCTTTAGGCTGCATCTTCTTCCATAATTTTGCGGCTTTAGCATCGGTAACATTCTTCTTTGGATTCTGTTCTTTTCCAAAAGCTCTTTGATTTAGATCCTTTGGGGCATAACACCTCCCCGACCTGGTCATCCCTTGAGCTACGGCGGTGTCGATCATCTTGCCCTTGGCGTCTGCTTGATAGTCGCATGGGACTGTTTTGGTGTCATATTCAGGCTTTCTAGCAATTAGAGTGGTCACTACAACTCTTGGGAGATATGTTTGGACAATCAGAGGTTCCCTTAGTTGAACGTTTATAACAAGTTGCGCCGAAGATGTCATGGCATCTGGTTCATCTATGTCTGGACAGTCAGTGCCCCCATATTCTTCATCCAAAGTAACCATGTTGACTTCCCGATTCTCATGGTTTGGCAAGGGGTTGTTGGAGTGCATTTGATTACTCCTCTTCTGATCAAAGACTCGATCTGGTTCTTTAACCCATAACAATCTTCTGTATCGTGTCCTTGGATTCCCGAGTGGTAAGCGCATCGCTTGTTTCCATCAAAATTACGAGGGATTGGATTAGAAAGTTTTCCTTCAACTGGTTGCAGCACTCCTGTTGTCCTCAACCTCTCAAACAATTGGGCGTAGGGTTCGGCAATCGGTGTGTAAGTGCGAGCATTTCTAGCTTCAAAGTTTGGACGTGGTCTCGGTGTATATGCTGGTTTATTTTGGTGGATTGGTACCTGGATCGGGACATATGGTCTTGGAGGATTTTGGTATGCTGGTGCTCGGGGTGGATTATAGTGTGGTTGGGTATTATATATTGGGTATGGGACGTATGAAACATGCACAACGATTTAGGGATTATTGGGGTATCGGTGGGATGGTCCTCCTTGTTGGTAAGTGACAACTAAAACGTCCTCCCTTTTATTTTTGATGCCGCCAATGGAACCCGATTGTATAGCCCTACTTGAAGCTTGCAATGCGACCATAGACTGAATCTTCCCAGATTTAACACTCTCCTCTATAAAGTCTCCCATCTTGACCAATTCTGCAAACTTCTGGCCCATCATTGCCATCATCTTGTCGAAGTAGACATCTTATTGAGCTTGAATAAAGTACTTCGAGAGTTCACTCTCATCTAGTGGCGGTTGCACCCTTGCAACCTCAATTCTCCAGCGTCGTGCATATTCCTGGAACTTCTCAGATGGCTTCTTCTGTATATTGGCCAATGAGAATCTGTCAGTAGTGATTTCAGTATTGAATTTGAAACGATTCATGAAGTCCTCCGCCATTTCCTGCCAATCACGCCATTTGCGAGGGTCTTGATGGGTATACCAGGTTAATGTTTCTCCGGATGAACAACTTCATCCTCAACTTCTCATTTCTCCCTACACCGACTAACTTGTCACAATATGCCCTTAAATGTGCGTGAGGGTCACCTTTTCCATCGCACATGTTGTACCCTACCGGCGTGTCAATGTCTGGATGAATGCACAAGTCATCATAATCCAGATTCTCTATTCATCTAGTAACTTGTAAGTTTTTCAATACCTTTCTTAGACCCTAAAGCTGGGCATTTATCGATGCATCTTTTTTCATCTGGGTATCTTTCTCCATTTCTGCATATTGATCGACATTATATGGGACGTTAACCACTGTTGGCATTGTGAAGGTATGAGCTCGAGCGGCATATACATGTGGAACATGTGGCTCATAGGGAGCGGCGACATGTGCCCCAAGTATCTGATGCATTGTAAGTATGGTAGCGTCGCGATTAGAGAGGTCAGGAATGGTCCTGACCGCGGTTGGAGAGGCTGGTGAAACTCGACCATGTGCGAGAACGTGTTGAGTTTGTTCTAGCTAATTTGGTTGGTCGGCAGAAGGCAAGTCAGCCTTTGCGAAGTAGATAGGCGCCTTGAAAGTCGGGAAAGTGGTAGCCAACAGTTTGGCCAAGTATCACACTTGGCGTAATTCCTCCCTCAAGATCTCGAGTTCTTGCTCCATGTGAGCCATTTTCTCTTCATTTTGGATGTCTACCATGTTTCGAGAACCTTCGGGGTTCTCAATAGGTATCATTATGTTTGCAGCAGCGTTAAAGTCATCTTTATCAGTCATCTTTCCTTTTGATCGAAGGTTGTGTCGTGAGTCAACAAGTTTTCAAGTCGACACAAATCAACGTACTTTTGGGGATAAATGATGAAAAGAAAAGAAAACAAAGAAAAAGGAAACTACGTTAGTTTGGAAAATATTGTAAGATGTAACAAATATATAAGTGTAACACATATATACGCCAATTTGGCGACATTTAAAACGCATCCTAATGTAGAACCTCTTTTTGCCTGAGGTAGGCATACATTGCAATCAGTTTGTTAACAAATTATCAATTCAAACACATTTTAGATTTGGAGCAAACATAACTTTATTGATTAAGGTAGTCTTGAATGCTACATTGAGGTAGGCAATCAGAAACCTAAGAAATGAAAGTATGAGGGGCCACAAGGCATACAAGAGGGATAGGCCACATGACACTTTGAGGAGCTTATGCAAAAAGTTCAAAGAAGAAAGACGAATCTAAGGCCAGGTTGGAACATCATCATCGTCAACGTCCCCATCATAATATGGCCCTAGGTGGTACTCTGGAGACTCGTCGGGGCTGCGTTCGGGAGACATGTCTATCACCCCTCCGTCTCTTAGGTCATAGACGTTAGAACCTGTTTCAGAAACCTTCATGTGGTATTCCTCCACCTCTTCTTCTGGGTCCTCTTCGAGATCCTCTTCTAGGTCAGGATCCTTTTCCGGGTCTTCTTCCTTCTCTTCTTCTTCAACCACGTGGATCAAATAATCGATGGATCCGGGAACAATCTGATTATACATGGATGTGGTGAATCCCATGCGAGGAAGCATTGATTCTCTAATCCAATCAATCTGTCGGTTGTTTACAAACCCCTAATGCCCGTGTACGCTTGGATGAGCCACATGACTCACAGTATTTCGCCAAGCATAATACTCTGGTGTGAACCATTTTTCATCTCCTATTTTCAAATCGATTGTGTATTCCCAGTCGGCTTGCAGATTTCTTATCCGTTCCAGCGAGACTGAAGTGAAAGCATCTTCATGTAACCCCATGATTGACCAAAGCGGAATGTCTTGGATGACTCCAAATTGCCGCATAACCCGAAGAGGTGCATATGGCTGAATGCCCCTCAGCCCAATTAACTCGATAAAGAAAAAATATTGGTCCTCGCAAATGCCACTCCTTTTATCCAAGAAAACTTCCATTGGATGGCATCTCCTGTAAAGTTATTCAGGAATGTGCGCCACTCTTCCCTTCCTGTCGGCGCACCTACCCAATTTTGGAGACGATCTTCATGGCTTTCGATCCTATTACGTGCACCCATGTAGAAATCCATTTTTGGATCACGACCAAAGAAATGTTCTCTCTCCTAGATTTGTAGTAGCATACTGCATCCCCCGAAGAAGTTGTGTCCCCTAATGTAGGTTGTCATCTAACGAAGAACTTCGGCGATGATAATGGGCACCAAAGAAAGTCTTTGTTGATCGTTGAAGATGTTTATAACCATCGACAATATGTTGATATCGACATAATTAGACCTTATCGGGAACACCATAACTCCAGGAAAGCCATAACGAATACTCTTGGCCTCATATGTTCCCATGCTCCACGAGTACATTCAAATTCACGCTGATATTTATAGTAACCTTTCGAACGCCTAAACCTCTGAAAGAGATAGTCTAACTCGACTTGTCTGTCGTCCACATATCTTAATGACCGAAATATATGTAGATTAAAGAGACTTAGGAAATCACCAGTACAGATAACTGACAAGATCATGGTAGCCTCTCTCTAATTGGTAGCTCGGTAAGACTACTGAACTCCTCTAGTGTAGGAATGATCTCAAAATCCAGGAATTAGAAAGTTACAGTGCTCGGTTCCCAAAACCCCATTAACTGAGTGACAAAGACCTTCTCGCATTGTGTCCCCAGAAGTGACAATAATGCTCCTAAGTGCCCTCAAATCTCAGCCTCGTGTATCCTCCGGATATTTTGCCACCAATTCTGTAGAATGTGGGGTGCTGAAACAACCATTTGGATATCCGGCAAGTCTTGGTTGAGGTTCATTTGAAAAGAGGGTATAGGGTGTAATGAGTTTATTTGCTCCAAATTCGTCAAGTGTTTAATTTTGGATAGTTTATATCAATTTCACACAAAGTTTATGTCGTCGAGTTTTAAAGAAGAAACTCATTGACATTTGGGTGGTTTCCTAAACGCAATGACAATACCGTATATTGTCTTGCCTACGGATATGCAACATGACCTATTTTTAGAGTGGGATTTTTTCCTAGATGATTGAGAGTGGGACTGAGTAATTGCGAGAAGGTGCACTATCTTAATTGCACAAACTCTGAAACTAAGGAATCCAAAGAGAGTTTCAGAGGAGTGAAGGAACACCCCTCGCATGTACAATGTGTGTGTTTGTGTATGGCCAAAGACTCGATAGAAAGTGCAAATGACTGTGTAGGGAAAGCAGTAACAAGTAGTGTTTAAAATAAATAAGGAACACAAGTTTGGATTTCACTTGCGACCTTTCAGTCAAAGCAATATATCAAATAATAAGCTGAAAATAAACACGTAATCACAAATATTATTCCTAAATTGAGTTTTTATAAGGTTAAAACCTAGGTAATTCCCCAGCAGAGTCGCAAAGTTGTCGCACCCCTATTTCGAACTAGCCGAAACAGTTCACAATATAATATGACCGACACTCTGATTTTGAAAGAAAATTGTTTTTGTTTTAGAGTCGCCACCTAAATTTTAAGAAAAATATTAGGAAAACCACTTCTCAAATATGTAAATGTAAACTCTGTTTAGATTTGCAAAACCAGTGAGATTCTGAGTAAGGGTTTTGGTTACTCGAGGGGAAGGTGTTAAACATCCCTTAGAGCCTAACCGAAGATAGTCCTTAAACTCAATTTAGGAAAATATAATTAGGAAAACTTATTTATTTATTTGGTTTAAAATCAATGGTAAGTAAATTTTATTAGTTTAAGAAAAAGAGTAAAATACAAGGTACGACATATATGTCTATCAAATAAAATTAATAGCAGCATGTTTATCATACGGTAAAAAAAATAAAAAATGAAAGTACTAAAAATGTATGACAATTTCATATGTTAAAAAATATATATGTGTCTTATATAAATGTATCCAAAATAAATGTTGAGTTTAAAGAATATGAAAATTTGTCATTTTTTAAAATTATATATATAAAATTAAAGTGTAAAAGAAAATAAAATAAGATAGCATAGTAGTATGTGTGAATATGTAGTAATATGTATGACATATAACTTTGAATAAAAATACATAAAATGGAGTTTCCAAACAAATAAATAAATAAAACAAATGGTAATAATACTAAATGTCAAATTACTATATGAAGTTTGCGATCTTAAATACATTTATTGCAAAGTATAGTATATTCATGTATGTTGTTTTTTTTTTTAAAATAAAAATATATGAACGTTTATTATTTTATTTACATGTAGGGACAAATTGATGATAGATTAGATGTAGTAAAGTAATATGTATATTTAAGTGTAGGGATTTATAACTTATAAAAAATAAATAAATAACATTCATAAAAGGGATAGTAGATAAAAATAATATGTTATGTAGAGAAAAATATAAAATTCATACCTTTATGTGTATGACATATATTTATATATATATATATATATATATATGTACCTTGTATTTTGAACCCGTTGACATATCTAAAATCTTGAAAACAACATGTTAAGAGATTAAAATATTTTCGCAATATGTGATTTAAAAATAGAGATAGTAATAATAGTAAATATAATTTCTTCATAAATGGGTTGATCTAAAGAATATAAAATAGGCCTAACTATGAGACTTATTCTATAGTTACATTTATTTTGTTAAAAAAAAAACATGTAGGCCTACTTCCCTACTTGTTTTCTTAAAAATATGTATGTCTAAAGGTAGATATCTTAGCCATAAGTAATTTCTATAGGTAATTATTTTAGCCTTTAAACTAGTTTTAAATTTATTTGGAGGTCCTAAGCGATGAGTAGGCCTAAGTGAGGGTCGATAAGTAAAGCCAATAAATATTTTGGTCCTTCTCGAAATAAATACCTTAAGCTGGATGTATCTTTCAAGACTAGAAAAAAAAGAGCAATAATTCTAGCAAGCCTTATAACATCCGTTTTGGCCTTTTAAAATCACGTTTCTTCTTCCTTTTGAGAGTAGTATTTGAAAACACTTTTGGATTCAACTATAAGCTTTTAAACTCTCAAAGTATAGTGGTTAGTTCCAAAAATTCGTACTTTAAGTCATGCAAAAATAATTTTTTAAACTAAAAAAAAATCTGCTTTGTAAAGCTTGTTAAAGGTGCAGTTTTTTAAAGCTAAAAATCTGCATTTTTGTGCTCAAATCATGCACATTTTGAGCTCAAATTCGGCACTCTTTTGAGCTCAAAACGCTGTACTTTTTGGGCTCAAAACACTGCACTTTTTGAGCTCAAAACGCTGCATTTTTGGGACTCAATATACCACTCTTAAACTCTCAAGAAAGGTGATATATTTAACCTTGAAATCTGAAATTTGAACCACCAAAATCTGCACTTTTGAGACCCAAAATATCAAATTTTAAGTTGCTAAAACTTGTACTTTAAATACTTGTTTATAAAAAAGAAAAATCTGAAATTAAATTCACAACAGTTGAAAATATTATTCCCGTGTGAACTTCTTTAAAATATATGTTTTCATAACCACCAAAATGTGTCAAGTAACAAATAAAATTTAGTTGAAAAATGTCATTCTAAACTAAATAACTATAATAAACCCAATATCTAAAGGGATGTGGGGGTGAACGACTATACTTTACCATCGTTCTTAGTTGTTCCAAACCAATCAAAATAAAAGCAAGCATAAATATAAATACGAAAAATATTAATATGGAAAATGTTAGTCGAAAATAGCAACACATATATTTAGATAAAGCACATGAAACTTTGAAGTGAGAAAGAGGCGTTGGACACTATTGACGCGAAAAAGGCAGCTAGACACGAGTGACAATGCATGCAGTCATTCGCTTCTCTGATTTGGACAGAGATGGAGTTATAACACAACTCCAAATTCGCTCCCAAGTGTACATGTATAAAAATAAAAAATAGTAAAGTTAGCAGGTAATTTTTACTATGAATTAATACAACAAGCCGTCAATATTATAAATATGAAAAGAGTTTATCAAAAAATAAACATTCTAATTCAACCTGTATGCAGACTCTTGGATAAGCAATCTTAAGTAGATGTGTTTAGATTTTAATAAGTTAAGGCATCTTCTAGATGCAAGAGAGTTGCTACTTCACATATATATTTTTTCTTCATATATATAAGAAAACATTTTAGGTTGATGTCAGTTCATTATAGTTTATTATCAAGCCTAAACTTCTTGATCCAAACTACAGGCAAGTAAAAGGGTTGTCTAAGGTGTGTTTTCAGATCAACCAAAATGTGTCGTAAGAAAGACAAGAACACTTTCCTACTATCTGCAATTCAACACACAAAGGAAAAGTGTTGGTAAGTCCTAAACATGAATGTCACTTAACAGCAGAGAGCAACACAAATCATCTCACGAAATCGCTGTAAAACTCAAAGGCAGAAATATAAACATGTATTGCGCTTTTTAAACCGATTCTAACTCGAGTTTATATTAACAACATAAGCAGCCGCGAGTTTCCATATTTTACAGACAACTAGCTAAGGTGCAAAAAAAAAAAACTTAGGACAAGCTAGCAGACCAAAAATTAATCTCATGTATTTCACAATAACAATGTGCAACTTGAAATCTGCCAATTTTCAGCAAATAAGTAGTGCACTTTAGTAAATAGAAAGAGACATTTGTATTCATAGATTGGTTCATGTTCTATCGTACGTCCAGATATTTAAGCCGGTCAATATACTCATTTTAATAACTAAGAGAAGCATCGTGAAAGCATCATTGGACAGCCAACAAAAGCCATTACTAACTAAAATACACCAAGTAGATAGAGTAAAGAAATGCTACTGGTTGTGAGTTATTTCACATGTTTTGAACAAAATTAAAATTTCTTCATTACTGACTTTTAAAACCATCAATCCAAAACATACAAAGGCAGAGAATCGAGCAACAAACTTAGTCGTTTAGAACTGATTCATATTTAGACAAATCTGGTAGAGGGAAACAACACCAAAAGTAACATGCTACGATTTAAGGACTAAACAGGGCGAATACTTACTATTCCCAGGATCTGATTAACGAGGGGAGGCTTTTAATATTCAAATATTCATCAAACCACTTCAAAAAGACATTTAACATACAGATTTGTGGATAACAATCACATCCCAAACTATTTAACTCAAATATTTTTAGCTAGAAAGAGTGAACACAACAAACTACAGCTAGGAAATTGGCATAATGAAAAAATTTGACATGACTCGAATGGTCTTAACTATCCATGTCTAGACTAACATAATTTAGACGAGGCATGTTCATATTTTAACTATAACATGATGTATCTATCATTAGCATAATTGGTTGACTGGAAGTTTTAGACTTGATCATTCGAAACAAATCCTACATTCGTCTTAATGTTTCAAAGAAAATCACATGATGCATTTTGAAAAAATCTGAAGTTAGTTAGAAGAAGTTAACTGAATACTCCCTTATATACAAAATTCTTAATTTCAACAGACAGACCATAAATGATATGATTTCTTACATTTCTTAAAAGGGTCTATCAATCACTTAGTCTGAGCACACATCTCATACTAATGTTGTTTATTAATGATAGCAAAAAGAAGAAAAAAAAACAGGGAGGAGGGAATTGTATATGGTCTAACGAAATGGGGAGACACGTTCATCATAACCACACATTTAAACTAGCGACAAGAATATACAAACGATTGCATTCACATTTATTTAAAAGAAATGAAAGAAAATGCAAGAACAAATAGTAACATATTTCAACTTAAACAAGAATGATATATAAACAAAAATTGGCTGAACCAAATACTGACCTTGTATGGAGCAACAAACTAAGGCTCGACGTCAAGCGATTTCAACTTTAAACTTCCTCCAAACTGTAATTCAAAATAGAAAATAAAAGGACCAAAAAAGAGGAGAACTTTCGAACTCTAAAAAACTTGAAGTGTGCTGCGATTTTTGCTCTCCTTTTTTGGGGTAGTTCTTGATTGATTCTTGGATCTTTTCACTGATTTCCCGGATCCTTTTTCCCCGTCCTTAGAAGGAACCAAATGGCTCCTTTTTATAGCCAAAATCTCAACCTCTATTGGCCTCAAGAATTCAAAAATTTTGAATTCTTGAAAAGCAAAAACGGGAGGACTAATGATGAAAGGGGAGAAAAATCCCCCCAAGAATCGCCTTTTCAGGCGGATTTGAAAGCATTGGCTGACTGATAAGGCATTTTTTCCGGCGACTAGAGCCATTCTAACGAAGGGGATAGGGGAGCACGTGGGGGAGGTGATGGAGAGGAGCCTGGAGCGTCCGATTTTCTAGAAAAAAAGAAGATGTTGAGGTGATCTTTGGGGAAGATGAAAGGGGAGGGTGGCCGATTGTCACGACCCGAGCCTACACCCTGGACATGGCCGGCACTCGAGAACCATTGTTGGTCCCCAAGTGAACCCTCATCCTGGCTGACTTCAAGCGGAAGACTAACTAAAACATACAAAACTTAAAAACTGAATAAATATTTATGAAACTTAAATAGAAAGCTTTAACTCAAAGAAAACTCCGAATAAAATAAATTATTCAACTCGCCATAAAATAGGCAACTTAAGTCTTTAAAACATTTAATAAAATATATGATACAGACTTCTCAACTATACTGACTATCTATGAAGCCTCTAACTGATAAAGATGGAAGTCATGACAAGACCCACAACATCCTAACAACTGATGTAACTGAAAGGTAAATGAAATCCTCCGAAAGCAAGGAGGCTCACCATAGCTAACTCGAACTCTCAGATGTATCAACGAAGTTTCAGTTGATGATCCTGAATACCTTGTCTGCATCATAAGAAGATGCAGGCCAAATGGCTCAGTACGTGGAATGTACGAGCATGTAAGGGGAATTCTAAAGCATAACATAAGCTTGAAAAGAATCAGAAATGAACTGAAGAACTTACCTGGCTCAACTCAACTCATCATAACTGAACTCATTTCAATATAAAACAATTTAAAACACGTGCAATATAAAGAAACAAACTGTTTAAAAACATGTTGTCAACTCTGTGTGTATGCAAGGATACAACATAACTCTGAAATGTATGTAAAAATACAAATAACTGTGTATATAAAAATACAATAACTTCTGTGGGAGTTTCTCTAACTGACAACCATCACATAAGAGTTATAGTGATGATATAACGATCTACCTCACGCTGCTAGCGTATCCTATACTCGGCCAAAGGTATAGGACCTGAACTACTAATGGATCCACTAGTCTATGTGAAAAGGGTTCATCTAAAAAGTATGACCATTTTCTACCCATGATGGCTACATGGTTTATGGGGGCTGTGAGTTGTTTGAACTCTCCCCCATATCGGTGCTCAATACTACTCCCAAAATATACTAGCT
>JAJONQ010047677.1:0-17645 GCA_036250385.1 Solanum microdontum
AATGAAAGTAAAATTCAAATATTGTGCAAGCTATACCGTACTTGAAATCTGTTCTATATAATATAATAATATAAAATAAAATGAAATTACATATACATACTATTGATAATAGATTAAAACAATTAGAAAATTCACAACAACCTATCTAATGAAAGTTCAAAAATAAAATGAATTCACTATAAGAATAAAATAATTGTATTGTATAAAAGGATAGTAATAGACAAAACTAATTAAAAAAATCAAGTAACAATAATATAAAAATTTAAATTTAAATTTTATTCAAAATAAAAAGGATGGTAAAATTTAGTTGCTATTGCACGAAATATAAAAATCAATTATTAAAAAAATTGATATATCTTAGATCAATATTGACTAATGAAATAATTCCCCTTTTTTCCGTAAAAGTACCAAAATATATTTAAATTTATCATGTGTGAAAATTTTATTTTCAATATTTGAATCAAAACTTCATATAGAAAATAAAAGAGAAGGAAAATTATTCTTTTTTATAAAATTATGTATTGATTTTTTAGAGTATATAATAATAACATAAAATGAATGATGACTTGCAAAATCCTATTTTGAGATTTTCATTTTCATTTATATTTTCATTCTATCATATAAAATTTATCTACATATATTTAAATCTAAGATAATAATTGATATTATTGCTTTCAAATTTTTGGATTAAAATTGACTTGAAATGAATTTGTTATGTATATTTTAACATTTCACTCATAAATAGCATGTTAGAGGTGCTTATAACTTTGCAATTTTATTTTATTAAATTTTTAATAATTAATTATTTATATACAATTAATACAAAAAAAATAAAATATAATCCTATATTATCTGTCATTGTTAATTTATAGGTATTACTAAAGAACAAAAAATACAAGATTATATTTTTAAAATGCTAAATAAATTAAAAAGTTATTAAATAAAAGAAGAGACTTATAGTAAATCAAAGGAATAAAAGATGGACCATATTTTCATGTCTCAAAATCAAATTTTGCACTGAAAATATTTATCTTTATATGGTATATATTAATTTAATTGTGATTTTTTAATTGGTCGCTTGAATTTCCTTTTTGTGCATTTTTATTTAATCAAATTATATTTGATTAAATGAAAATAGTCTCATTTTGCAGGATTTAATCACAGAGGAGTGTGCTAAAGAGGTTGCAATATGATTTGTAAATTATATTTTGATTTTAGTTCAAGCTTCAAAGTAGAGTCATTGTTTTTAATACTAGGTTCAAATTTAATCTATGAATTTTAAATTAATTAATTAGTACAAATATCAATTAATCAGTACACGCTACATATGGTATTGATCTTCATTATACTAGGAGAAGGAGATGCTAAAAATGTTTGATTGTCTTGAAGAACATATTTTCACTGCACATAAATTAGGGTAAAATTAATTTTATTAGCATCAATTGTTTATATAAAATCAAAATATTTATATGATGACAAGTGCATATCTATTACTCAATAACAATTCATATTAGTTATTTTTAAATTAAAAAATAATACATTTTAAAATATTCGCACAACGCGCGGACACCTATACTAGTATTGGGGAATAATGCATTTTTCTTAGTTTTAAGATTAACAACTCAAAAGTCACCTAATTTTAAGGAATTGTCTCATAAAGTCCTTTAATTTAATTTTATGTTAAATAATTACTCAACTTAAAATTTTTCTCTTGTCAAATCACTTAATCAAATTTGTTATTAGAAAAAGTTAAACATGAAAAGAATAAATTAAAATTTATTCTACATAAATTAAATTAAATTAACTCATATTTTATATTCGATTTTCATAATTATTATTAAAATTATAACCCTAAAATTTTACGGGATTTAACAATAGCATTAGGTTTGTAGCAATGAAATAATTCATCAAAGGACACATCTTCGATGAATTTGATAAAAAGAAAAACCCACAATTTACCGTTACAATGATTTCAAATATCCTCAAAAATATTTCATTTAGCAATTACTTTTGACAAAATTATTAAATTTCATTTAGAGAGGTTATCACCTCCACATTTTTTTTGACAAATAATAAAATTTTAATTTGTGTGAGTTTATAACCTTCTCAATATAAAATTTTAATATTTTATTTTGTGTGGGTTAAAACCCCACAAGCTTGTATCATAAAATTTTAGTTCTGACCAACCAAAGTAAAAAGAATTCATTAAGGATTCATAGTTGTCTGAATAAAGTAAGAATTTGATTTGGAAAATTGGGATATATATAAAAAAAGATTCATTAAGTATGTGTCACGATCCAGACCATCGTGATTGACACCCACACTAACCCTTCGGTGGGAGAACCACTACTACAACCCAAACTAAACAACTTAACCAAAACTAAGGCATTTAAAGAAACGGAAGCAGGTTTAAATGCTAAAGGAAAGTAGAGTTCCCATAAACTCTAAAAGATCTAACAAAACAAATGCGGAAATAACACCTAGAACCTGAAAGTCAATGTACAAAAACTCTAACAAGGATCATAAGTCTAAGGAAATGGGTACACCCCAATTAAACATAAGAAAATCTAAAGTACTGGTCTAAGTCCAGAATGTGGACATAAACAGAAAGAGAACTCATGGTAGCCCGGAAGAACTGGCTCACCCTTGAATTCGATTGATCACTGATCTTCTAAGCGACATCTGTCAATAGTCGTATGAAGATGCCTTGTACTCAACAAAGAAAGAGCAAGTGCAGTATCAGTACACAACCACAATGTACTGGTAGGTACACGCAGCTCTCCCACTAAGTGCAACATACATAAGTCACTACAACATAATAATAACATGCACACACCGAATATAAACAATATCAACATCATTTATGAATAACGTGCAATTTCACAATTTTCAAGATATACAGTTATGTCCAGTCAATGGTCCTCTCAGGGAACCCACACCCAAACTGTTAGTGTACCGGTACATGGTACTCGTTCCAAGTTAGTATGTCGGATTGTGACACCCGTTCCAATATTTATGCAGGTATGTGGCAACCGATCCCAGTTAGTGTGTCGGAACGTGACACCCGCTCCATTCAACAAACCACAATCACAATCACAATGTATATTCTCACAATCATACAACAAGAGGTGATTCATGGCATGAAGTCCTTTCTTCATATTTATTTACGATTAGTGTGATTAATAATGCAATATTCACATACATACATGCATTATAATGAAGTAATTACAAACATATATCATACCAATATGAAATCACAACCATTACCTACCTCGAACAAAACTTGAATCCCCTAAGAAACTTGATCTTTCCCTTTTCGGATTCTTTCCGCTTGTTCTTGGTCTACAAACAATCAATATAATGCTAGGATCAATAAACAAGACTTAATTACCCGGATTATAATCAATAAGATCAACCCTAGGTTAAACCCTTGATCCTCATACCCAGATTCGGGCTTTTTCCACCATAATTCCAGGTCAAAACCCTCCCCATCGATAATTACCCAAGAAATTAATACAGATCGAAACATGGATTTGAGGAGTGAAAACCTTACCTGTAGCCTTAAGAATGGTGGAAAACTGTCAAGAAAGCACTTGGGGGTCGTCTCTTAGCTCTCAATGTTGAAACTTGCAGAATAAAATAATTTTGGGTTTATTTTTGACTTAAATCGCGACTGTCCCGTCACAGCGGTCCTCACCCCACTACAGCGGCCCCGCCCTGGCGGGAATAATTCCGCCACAACGGCTTGCACAGAAATAGTGAGAAAATTAAAAAATTCCAAACCCCCAATTCACAACACACCTTCATCCCATGACATTCAGAAAATATCCGTTCACGCTAAGATCAATTTTTGGGAGTTCTACTCGCCTGAATTCAATTCCATAAAGTCGTACAAGTTCCTTAACGTCATAGCTATATATTCATGTGATCAAAACCATATTTAGATCACCTAATTGTTACCAGATTTCCCTAGACCTTACTGACTCCGATTTTGTCCAAATCTGGACTAGGTTGGGAAATTCCAAATTACTACGAAAAAGTTTTCCAGCCCAAAAATTTTCCCCATTAGTTTTTCTATAACGATGGAAACATGTCGTTACAATAGATACCAATTTACCCATCACTCGTCCTCGAGTGACAAAATAGGAAAAACGGACTAAAGTAAGAATGGAGTAGTACCTGAATCGACGAACAACTGGGATACTTGTCTCACATATCCTTCTCGGTTTCCCAAGTAGCTTCCTCAACTGGACGATGCTTCCATTGAACTTTCACGGACTTAATCTCTTTGGTCCTCAGCTTACGCACATCACGATCAAGAATTGCAACCGGTTCCTCCTCATATTGGAGGTCTTTGTCTAACACAACTAAGTCCCATTTTATGATGTAATCCCCGTCACCATGATATCTCTTCAACATAGACACATGAAATATTGAATGAACCCTGATAGGTTCGGAGGTAAAGCCAATCTATAAGCCACTGGCCCTACACAATCAAGAACCTCAAAGGGACCAATGTAACAAGGACTAGGCTTGCCCTTCTTGCCAAATCTCATCACCCCTTTCATGGGTGATACTTTAAGAAGAACTTTCTCACCATTCTGAAATGTCATATCTCTTACCTTATGGTCTGCATACTTTTTCTATCTACTTGGGCCGCTAAAAGCTTAGCTTGGATGCTCTTCACTTTAGCTTAAGCATCTTTCACTAAATCAACCCCTAAAGGTTTCACATCTCCAGCCTCAAACCATCATATGGGTGATCTACATCCCCTCCCATAGAGTACCTCAAACGGTGTCATATCTATGCTGGAGTGATAACTATTATTATAGGAGAACTCACACAAAGGTAGGAACTTATCCCAATGTCCCCCAAAGTCAATCACACATGCCCTCAACATGTCTTCTAACACTTGAATAGTCTTTTCTGACTGCCCGTCCGTCTGTGGATGGAAAGCCGTACTAAAAGTGAGTTGTATGCCCAATTCATCATGTAATTTCCTCCAAAACTTGAATGTGAATTGGGTACCACGGTCTGAGATGATAGAAAGGGGCACCCTGTGCATCCTTACTATTTCTTTCACACACACCTTAGCCAACTGCTGCGCGTTATAATCTATTCTGACCGAAATAAAATGGGCTGACTTAGTCAATCTATCAACCACTACCCAAATAGAACCAAACTTCCCCAAAGTCTTGGGAAGACCAACCATGAAGTCCATAACTATCCTTTCCCACTTCCATTTCGAAATTGGCATTCTCTGGAGCAAACCTACAGGCCTTTGATGTTCATACTTTACTTGTTGGCAATTTTGACACTTAGTCAAAAACTCCGCTATATCCTTCTTCATGTTAGGCCACCAATAAAGTTACTTCAAGTCTCTGTACATCTTGGCCATACCCGGATGAATGGAATATCGTGAACCATGGGATTCTGTCAATAATTTCTGAATCAAGTCGCCCACTCTAGGAACACAAATCCTTTCTTTAAAACTGAGCACACCTTCTGCATCAAGAGTGGTCTCTTGTGCCTTACCAATCACAGTCTTCTTTCTAAGCTCATTCAAATTTTCATCCTCAAACTATTTAGCCTTGATCTCCTCAATGAACGTGACCCTTACTTCAATGCTAGCTAACACCCCACCTTTCTCTGAGATGCCCAACTGCATGAATTTAGATTCCAATGTTTGAATTTTCTTAGCCAAGGGTCGCTTTTATACACTCAAGCAAGCTAGACTACTCATACTCACCGCCTTCCGACTTAGTGCGTCTGCCACCATATTAGCCTTACCCGGATGGTATTGAATGGTGACATCATAATCCTTAAGTAACTCCATTCACCTTCTCTGTCTCAAGTTCAAATCCTTTTGGGTGAATACATGTTGTAGGCTACGATGATCAGTAAACACCACACACTTGACACCATAAAGGTAATGCCGCCAGATCTTAAAAGCAAACACTATCGCTGCCAACTCTAAATCATGGGTTGGATAATTCCTCTCATGCACCTTCAACTGACGTGATGCATAAGCTATGACATTCTTATCCTACTTCAACACAACACCCAAACTCGAATGTGAAGCGTCACAATAAACTATAAAATCCTTACCTTCAACCGGTAGTGCTAAAATAGGTGCGGTGGTCAAAAGAGTCTTGAGCTTTTGGAAACTCTCTTTGCATTTTTCAGTCCATTCAAAAGGTACCTCTTTCTTGGTTAAAATTTTCAGATGTGTGGGAATAGAAGCAAAGTTTTTCACAAACCGACGATAGTAGCTAGCGAGCCCCATAAAACTTCTAACTTCAGTCACAGAGCTAAGCCGAACCCAATTCTTAACCGCTTCAATCTTTTGGGAATCTACCATTACACCTTCTTTTGAAACTACATGCCCCCAAAAGGCAACCAAAGTTAACCAAAATTCACACTTAGAAAATTTCACATGCAACTTTTGTTTCCCAAAACACCCAGACCAATATGAAGATGGTCGGCATGCTCTTCCTCACTTTTCGAATAAACCAAAATATCATCAATAAAGACTATATCAAACGAATCAAGAAATGGTTTGAACACACCATTCATCAAACTCATGAAAGTTGCAGGCACATTTGTCAACCCAAACGACATAACTAGAAACTCGTAGTGCCCAAAGCGGGTTCTAAACGTCGTCTTGGGCACATCCGCAAGCCTAATCTTTAATTGATGGTAACCAGACCTTAAATCAATCTTAGAGAAAACTGACGCACCTTGTAGTTGGTCAAAAAGATCATCTATTTAAGGCAATGGGTACTTGTTTCGAATAGTGACCCTATTTAATTACCGGTAATCTATGCACATCCTCATACTACCATTCTTTTTCTTAACAAACAAGACATGAGCACCCCATGGTGAAGCACTAGGACAAATGAATTCTTTATCAAGAAGTTCTTGGATTTGAGCCTTAAGCTCTCTTAATTCTGCCGGAGCCATACGATACAGAGGGATGGAAATGGGGTGAGTACCAGGTTCCAAATCAATGCAGAAATCTATATCTTTATCCGGAGGCATACCATAGAAATCAGTAGGAAACACTTCTCTAAATTATGACACCACAGGGATAGACTCAATAGGAGGAGACTCAACCTCAACATCACGAATATGAGCCAAATAAGCCAAACAACCCTGCCCTACCAGTTTCCTATCCCGAATAGAGGATATGATCTTAGCTCTCTTAGGTTTGTACACCTCTTCCCACTCTAACTTTTCCCTTCGTGGAATTTCTAGAGTCACATACTTTGTATTACAATTAAGCACATCATAATAGGGGGACCCTAAGATTATGTCAAAGTCAGTCATATCCAAAATCACCAAATCAGCCCAAGTCTGAAAACCCATAAACAAGATAGGACAAGCACGATGGACATGGGTTACTATGACAGACTCTCCAACGGGGGTAGAAACATGGATGATGGCATCAAGTATATCACAAATCATAACAAACTCTGAGGCAAATTGCACGGATACATAAGAATAAGTAGAATCGGGATCAAATAACACTTTTGTCATTCGGTCACAAACAAGAATAGTACATGTGATCATTGCGTCAGACGCCTCCACCTCGGTCTTGCTCGAAAAGGCATAACACTGAGCCTTGTCATCATGACGGGCGACTTCCCTGCCTGGCAGCATTGTACCTTTGCCTATGTTACCATTTCCCCTACCTCCGCGGCCTCACTGACTTCCTCTTCGCCCACCTTGTGGACGCCTTCGACCATTATTACCATTTCCCACGGGTACCACTGCTCTAGATTGTTGTTTACATCCCCACTTTATTCAAATAGGGCGAAACATCGTGGTGACTCAAAAAATAAACAATTAACTCGATCTACGAAACCATTAGATTCTAGTTAAGGGGTTCAAGTTATTTCGAAGGGAAGGTGTTAGGCATCCTTCGAAATCCACAATCGTGGGTCCCGACTGAATTCATTTTTTTTTTCAAATTGAGGAGGAGATAAAACAATATACAAGTATAACAAACATGCAATCTACACACGTAATAAAATAAAACAATAATATAAGAAACGAACTAAAGTTTGCCTAATATCATAATATATACAATAATGAATAAAAATATAATTTGAACAGCTTCAATGTGAAGCATCTTCGGGTACCTATAAAGACACTTAGTAAAAGTGTTAATAATAAATAGATATAAATAAAAATAAATAAATTAAATAATATCTTAAAAATAAAATCCGTCTTATTAACATGGGAGGCTTGGAAATCGACGGTAATTTCTTCATCAGCCTATTTTAACAAACAAAATATATAAACTTGAACTAAAATTCCATCTTTTAAAATAGGGAGGCCTCCAAAACCGATGGAGAGATTTTCTCATTGGCCAGTTTTAACATACAAAATATATACGAACTTAAACTAAATTTCCGTCTTTTGCAATGTGGAGGCCTCCAAAACCGACGGAGAGATTTTTTCATTGGCCATTTACAATTTCCAAACACAAAATAAGATGAAACTAATAAAAATAACAAAGTAACACAACTTGAAGCACCTAGCAAACAATAGCCAAATAGATACACATAACCCACTTACCTTTATTTTCTTTACAAATACAAAATGCATGACATTAATCTAAAAATTAAAATTAAGAGTAGCAATGGTATGTCAACTCAACAAATAAATAACCTTTTTATGAAAGCAAATAATAAGTAATAGTAACACAAATAAAGACAAAATATTGTGCCCTTCAACATTTTTTAATTTTAAACCCTACATTCATTAATAGCTATACTAGTACTGCATCTATATCTACTAGAAAAAAATGGCCCGTGTCAGCACGGGCCCAACATTATAAAAATTTAAATACAAAATATTAAGATAAAGTTCTGCATAATTTATTTTTATAAATTATATATATTATTGTTATTCAAATTAAATTTTTAAATCTCAATTATCTAAAAATATAATGTAGTATTTTTTTTCTTCTTTTTTTTCATCTAAAAATATAGTATAGTAGAGGAAGATGTTTTTCAATCACGAGAAATTCTCTCCGAAGCGTAAGGAGTCTATTACCTTTTTCATTTTTATTATTTATATTTAATCATAATTTGATTTTAAATATCATATTTATCAATCAAAAAACCTATAAAACTATCTCCGATCCACTTTTATTTTACTCTCTATTCTCTATATTTGGAGAGTAAAATAGAAAATTCGCTCTCCAGTCATTCTCTAATTTACTCTGTATTCTTCATCTATAGAGAAGTGTGGAGAATTACTATCCATACTCTCTATTTTACTTTTAATTATTTTATTATTATTTCTACTATGTAATATTTGTAATTAACATATTATAAATCATATAAGACCATTAGTTAATCTTTAATATTAGTAATTTCCTTAATATAATATAACCCCTCAATATATATATATATGTATGTATATACTATTTTCAATCTGAATTAATAATATTTCATTCTTGATTTTTTTTTATTTAGGACCAATTCGAATTTTATGGACATTTCATAAATAAAATGGCTCAAAAGTGTTCTATTAAAACACTAAATAAGGCTAAAGTTGAGGGAGCACAGACTGGCCACAAGTCCACATGTCTTATGTAGTTGCGTTATGTGTGTAGTTCTATGGGTCCCACCCCCACCATATTCAATGATAGTTCATTTGAATGGCATCATATGTAATTGAGCAGAAAACGATGGGCCTTCTATGTAGTTGATGTGGTCTAAAAATTTAAGCTTAAAATACAATCTCTTTAAACAAACTGGTCTTTCAAAATACCATTATATCCTTAATTTTTCAGCTAATATCACAAAGCTGACATGTTGAAACTCTCTCTTCTAATATATAGAAATTCCTAGAAAATAAAAGAAAACAAATTAAACTAAACAACAAAAAGCTTTAAACGATTTCAATAATGAGAAAGAAAAAAAACCATTAACGTACTTAAATCAATATAACAAACAGCTTGCTAGAAACTTTTATTTATTATTATTATATTTTTTTTCAAATTTATAAAACCATGATATTAGTTCAACATAAATCATAGTAACAAAAATATGACAAGACACGATAACAATAAGAAAATGAAAAAAAATACATAATATAATAAAATAGAATAGAGAAATGAGTTTCCAGAGAACAAAAATATGAGTACTACAAAGAACGAAGCTAAATCAATTTAACAAAAGTTAAGAAATCCGAAATAGAAAACAATGACTATCAGATTTGAAAAATTACCATTGTCGGAGATGTAAGTTGTTGTTAGTTGGAGGACAAAACCTTTGCTCACCGTTAATGGCTGCTTTACGGCGGTGTGGTTGTGTTGTTATTCGCCGGAATACCTGAAAAACAAACGAAAATCGAAAGGGGGAAAGGGGAAGGGATGCTGGTTCCTTTTGGGTCTTGTTTTCACCGGATAAAATAGTGGGGAATGAAGACGGTCTGGTGGTTGTTTGCGTGCTGGTTTGTTGTTAGCTTCTCCGGCGTCGTAGCTTCGCCGGAGAAGACGATAGGAGGGAAATGGAAGCTGAGCAGTCGCCTGGTTGTTATTTGGTTGCTGGAAAAGGTGGGCTTGGTCGGGGTTTGGGTGTTTGTTGAGGAAAACGGAGAGGCACTGGTGGAGTTTGGTTGTGATGTTGGCCGAAAAAATGAGGAATCAAGGTGGATGTTGACGTTGGAGAAGGAAGACGAGAATGGAGGTACTGGTCACTGGAAATGAGTGAAAAAAAATTTGATAGCTACGGGAGAAGGGGAACCGAGATCTCCTTTTTTGGGTGGCGGCTTTAGGAGGATATAGGAGGAGAGAAAAAGTATGGTTCTCCCTTTTGGAAATTCTTCCCCCCTTATTTTTTTAACCTAACCAAAATTTATATATGAAATAATTTTATAATGGGCTCAAATTATGGGCTTGAGATTATGACCCAAAATTTTTGGTTAAATAAAATATCTGTAATTGAATGAATTTTTAGACTGTGCAAAATATCAAAATGAATATTAACAAATGTAACAATTAAAATGAATATTAAAAAAAGTAATGAACGTAACTAATGACATGTAAAAATGCAATTTTAAAATTAACTGATAAAAAAAATCCTAAATTTTGATAAATAAGGATAGTTATTGATAAACTTATTTAATACTATAAAAAAAGTTATTTTGAGCTGTTAAATAAATAAAACTTAAAAGTTACGAATTTTGAAAATGTTAGGTCAAAATTGGGTGTCAACAATTGTCCCTTTCGTTGGATATGATTAATGAAAGAAATCGTGGACAATGAAAATTGACAAACCTGATTTTGGCCAAACACATGACCTTATATGAAAGTGTGGTTGGAATGTGGTGGAAGTCGATTCCGGACTTGCCTCCAAAAGGTTTCACATTGTGTTGCATCCTTGTTGAAGTAGTCCGTACATGTGGCTCAACTGAGAATGCATCCTCTTGGATGTTCTCGAGAAAAACAAAGATGAAACTCATTAGTAGAGACAAAATTACAAGAAAAAGGGTAGCATCTCTTACGATACGACAAATGGAGATGATCCATTGGTAGGATTTTGAATGTATGTCCATCGGTAGGACAAATGAAAAGGGATGAGCCATCGGTAGGATTTTGAATGTATGTCTATCGGTAGGACAAATGAAAAAAGATGATCCATCGGTAGGATTTTGAATGTATGTCCATCGATAGGACGAATGAAAAAGGATGATCCGTCTGTAGGATTTTGAATCTATGTCCATCGCTGGGACGAATGAAAAGAGATGATGATCTATCGGTAGGATTTTGAATGTATGTCCATCGGTAGGATAAATAAAAATTCTTTCAACGCAAGTCTCCTCCGACTTGAACATGACATAGATAGGGTGCACATCCTTCACCTCCGAATAGATGCGACTTAAATGCAAATATCTTTCAACGCAAATTTCCACCGACTTGAACGTTGAAAAGATATGGTGCGCATCTTTCACCTCCGAATAGATGCGACTTAAATACAAATATCTTTCAACGCAAGTTTCCACCGACTTGAACGTTGAATAAATATGGTGTGAATCATTTACCTCCGAAAAGATGCGACTTAAATGCAAATATCTTTCAACACAAGTTTCCTTCTACTTGAACGTTGAATAGATAGGGTGCGCATCCTTCACTTCCGAATAGATGAGACCTAAATGCAAATATCTTTCAACGCAAGTTTCCACCGACTTGAACGTTGAATAGATAGGGTGCGCATCATTCACCTCCGAATAGATGCGACGTAAATGCAAATATATTTCAACGCAAGTTTCCTTCAACTTGAACGTTAAATAGATAGGGTGCACATCCTTCACCTCCGAATAGATACGACTTAAATGCAAATATCTTTCAACGCAAGTTTCCTTCGACTTGAACGTGGAATAGATATGATGCACATCTTTCACCTCCGAATAGATGCGACTTAAATGCAATGACCTTCTCGACGAATGAAAATGCAATGACCCTCTCGGGAAATGAAAAATGCATTGATGAATGACTCAATGATTGTCCACTGTAACGAGGTGGATGGCTTGATGATTGTCCACTGTAACGAAGTGGATGACTCGATGATTGTCCAACTGTAACGAGGTGGATGGCTCGATGATTGTCCACTGTAACGAGGTGGATGACTCGATGATTGTCCACTGTAACGAGGTGGATGGCTCGATGATTGTCCACTGTAACGAGGTGGATGGCTCGATGATTGTGCTGAAGATTTGCAAATTGACTTTGAACTTCAACCGATACCAGAGATCATTTGAAGTTAACTATCGAACTTCTGATAGTACTTGTTGTAATTTTTTAGGTTTTCCTCAAAAAATTTGTCCTAGTTAGATCTCCTGACAAATCTCAAAATGGTCTCCAGTATTGACTTGCTGGAGATAATACCTTTATTGTGAATTTTTGAGATATTCTCAAAAATTATGTCCAGTGTTTATTTCAAGGAGAGAAAATCACACTGGGTACATGACCGAGCCATCATGGCGCCTACAGATCCTGTCGAGCCAGGAATCAGGTCAAATGTAGTTCCAATCCTGTAGATGATAAATACTGCAAAGAATCTGAGACAAGACCATCAGTAGAAAATGTACAATATGAACAAGATAAAATAGGAAAATAATATTCCATGCGATATTCGAAGCCTAAAGACGAGGTATACACATTTTCAGGATGGACAACCCAATGAAGTAAAATAGGCGTCTCACACTGACAGTATTAACATAATGACACTTTTTACAATGAACAACCCAAAAAGGAAAGACAAAATCTTTTTTTTTTCTTAATGGAAAGAATAATTAAAAAAAATGTTTTGGAAAATATTAAAGAGTGGGTGCTTGCCTTTTTTTTTGAAATATAAATAATATAAAGAGACAGTCAAATCTTGACTACAATTGGTACCAGGAGTTAGGATCGCATGTAATTTTTTTTCTTTTTCTAACTAAGATTGAATTCAAGGTAACTCCTACAACTTCAAGTGGTACCTTAAACATACTTAAGTATCAACAAGATTTATTCATCTTTCTTCAAACAAAGATTTGAACTGTACCAATCCCCATGTTTCAAGTGCCCTCCCAAAAAGAAATGTTCTGTTTCATACATATTTGAAGCATATTATTTGAGGACATTTTTTGAAGTGCACTTACACTCACAAGAATGTTCAATGCATGCAACTGTGATACCATATGCTTGGCCCTTATGTAAATCTCCACTAATGTGAGAACATTTGGAATAAAATCATGTAGGGCTTGTCATTGGCTTGTAATGTAGGCTTAGGGACGGATAGGATATATATTTGAGATAAGAGTGACTTAATTCCTTCTTGAGAGTCATAGTGAATTTGTGCTTTTGATGATTGATACACCTTTGGCGTATAATCCTCTTTATTGTCCTTTTTTTTGAATTCTTATTTGTTGGAGCTTTTCCTTTTTCATCCATTTGTTTTGAAATTTTCTCCTATTTTGTTGGAGTTTTTTCCTTGTCGTCTTTCATTGACCTTGTAGGGGTGTTTTTATCTTTCTTTATTTCTTTTCACCTTTTCCTTTTTTTTTCTAGAAGTCATTTTTTTTGCTTCCTCGACTTTGGGAGACTCAATATCCTTTGCCTTTGGCACTTTTAAACACTGATCTTCTTTTATAATTTGCACATCTTCGACGCACTCAAGAAGGTTGGGCCAAGAGAGGGATAATGAATGTAAGCACTCAGAAGGGTAATAGCTAAGATGTGGTTGTCCAAAGAGGTTTCAAGCTCAAAATGGGGAAAACTAGGGATTAAATGTCATTTGGTAGGCTTTGAAAGGCACAATCAGGTCAAAGAAGGCCTACAATCCTTTCCCAAATCAAAAAATACTCAGGATTTCGCCTCGAAAACATTCTAGCCAAGTTCTAGATCAATAGTGCAATGCAATTGAATTTCAATCTAAAAGTTCACCACACAATACACATGAAAACATGAGTTTGGTTTTAGTCTTATCTTGAATGCATGCAAGAGAATTTCAAGCATCACAAAAGTAGAAATGAGAGGTACTAAAAGAATCTATGGTTTACCACAAAGTCAATCATCTTTATCATATCAAATATTTTTACATGCTCCTAACTGCATTGGTCCCATTTGAGCTAAAGACATGACTTTTTTAATATGTACAAAATGGTTTTTTTTAAAGAATGAATATCGAACCCAAGAAGGGCTGCCTACGTATCTCATTGAGATGAGAATCAAGTGTGCATAGTTCATGCATATATGTCTTTGAAAATATGCACAAACTATTTTACTTTTTTTTTAGATTTGAAAGAATAAATACCGAACCCAAGAAGGGCTGCCTACGTATCTCACCGAGATGAGAATCAGATGTACGTAGTTCATGCAAATATGTCTTTGAAAATATGCACAAACTATTGACATCTTTTTTGTTTAATTTAAAAGAATGACTATCGAACCCAAGAAGGGTTGCCTACGTATCCCACCGATATGAGAATCAAGTTCGCGTAGTTCGTGCAAATAAGACAAACTCAGAGCGATTTCTTGTATCCTCTTAACTGTCTATCTTTGTACTGTATCTTTGTACCGTATGTTGAATGTGGCCTTCCAATTTTTACAGTAACTACTTGTTGTTGTATTTTTTTTTATCTTTCTTGAAACTGTGTCTTCTCCCAGTTATCCACGAGTATCAGACATTGTTATGACCATGATTTTCCTGTAAAAATATGAGAAATATGTGAAAGTAGGGCCAACATGCAAAAATAATAAAAAAATAAATAAGTACGACCTCATAGTTAAAGACTCCCCTGATTTATCTTTTTGACTTGAGATTAATGTCTTGTGAAATACAAAGACTTGAATTTCGCGAGTCCTCGTCTCTTGCAATTTCGAACGAACAATTACTTCTAGATTCTGACATAAATCAAACTCTCGCTTAAAAAGAAGAAAAACTCAAAAGGTAAAAATGTTAGTTCGTCTTCATAATGGATAATGAAAAATATCACATGAAGAATTAAGTAAACACATAAGCACTACTTTGATTGAAGACAAACTCAATTATATCACATAGCATACAAATAATTATTACGCGTCCTATACAAATATGTGACCCTTTTGTTCCAAGGGTAGACCTAACGATCTAAAGGATGTATTACGCCATTTGACAATATTTCAGTGTCCCCCAAAACACTAGATACAGATTTTATATGTTACAAATAATCAATCCCGCGCAGGAGTACCATACTAAACTAAGCCTTCGTGGAAGGTCCTTTCTTCTTGAATTTTTTTCATCTTCGAATGCCAACACCGTTAGATGGAATTGGAGTTTGTAGAGTTCCTTCTTTGACTAGAGTAAGCTATTAAAATAAACCCCAGACCCCGAGTGACAATGATTTGCCAAATAACGTATACATCCTTCAAATTTAAACACACAATTATGATCGTCCATTTAGTCCGCAGACCATTTTGGACTCAAGGTGGTCTTTTTAATGGATCCAACATGCCTTGGATGTTTGGGTCAATTTAGGTCAATGCACTAAATCAGGATTTTGACTTCGCTCTACTCTAGTTCACTAAGAGTAGGCTTTATTTGAAGTGGACCGGTGACCCAAGCGAACAACTTAAGCTGGGGAAGTTATCGACCGTTGACCATCCAGTGGCCAACTACATTTGCCAGGGTACCCCAATAAATAATTTGGATAATGAACGACTACGGCCCGCATAATCGTCCTTTAAGTAAGAAATAAGGAAGGCCAAATGGCGAAAATTATGTCATATACAAATAATGAATAAATAACAAGTACAATATACAAATAATCAACAAAATATACAATATACAAGATATAACACAATAAAAGAAAAATCTCCTCAATTTGAAAAAAATGAACTCATAATGGTTAGAACCTCTATATTCCCAGCGGAGTTGCCATTCTGTTTACATCTCTACTTTATTCAAATAGGGCGAAACGTCGTGGTGACTCAAAAAATAAACAATTAACTCAATTTTAATTTTTTTTTAAAGAATAAATGAATTTTAAAGGAGTCGCTATCTAATTTTAAGAAAAAATAGGAAACCAATTAAATGATCTACGAAACTACTAGATTCTAGTTAAGGGGTTCAAGTTATTTCGAAGGGAAGGTGTTAGGCATCCTTCGAAATCCACAATTGTGGGTCTCGATTGAATTCATTTTTTTTAAATTGAGGAGGAGATAAAACAATATACAAGTATAACAAACATGCAATCTACACACGTAATAAAATAAAACAATAATATAAGAAACGGCCTAAAGTTTGCCTAATATCGTAATCTATACAATAATGAATAAAAATATAATTCGAACACCTTCAATGGGAAGCATATTCGGATACCTGTAAAGACACTTAGTAAAAATGTTAGTAATAAATAGATATGAATAAAAATAAATAAATTAAATAATATCTTTAAAAAAATCCGTCTTATTAAAATGGGAGGCCTTGAAAATCGATGTTAATTTCTTCATCAACCTAGTTTAGCAAACAAAATATATAAACTTGAACTAAAATTCCTTCTCTTAAAATAGGGAGGCCTCCAAAACTGATGGAGAGATTTTCTCATTGGCCAGTTTTAACATACAAAATATATACGAACTTAAACTAAATTTTCGTCTTTTGCAATGTAAAGGCCTCCAAAACCGACGGAGAGATTTTTTCATTGGCCAGTTTTAACATACAAAATATATACGAATTTAAACTAAATTTCCGTGTTTTGCAATGTGGAGGCCTCCAAAACCGACAGAGAGATTTTTTCATTAGCCATTTACAATTTCCAAACACAAAATAAGATGAAACTAATAAAAATAAGAGAAAATGGTTTAAAACCCCCCCAATCTATACCCGAAATCCCAACTACACACTCCAACTTTACGGGTGTCCTATTACCCACCTGAACTTTAAATTTCTCTATTTTCTACACACCTAAATGCTGACCTCAACACATAACCAAATAATTCGTCCTGCGTGATTCCACGCGCTGGGTCCCCCGCCTTGAAACTCCCATTTCTTGTTTTTTCCCCTTTTTCCCCCATTTTCCTCCATATATGGCTCCATGGAAATTGAGGTGCCATTTTTGATGAATTTCGAAAAAATTCAAAATTCAAATTAGAGACCTAAATAAGA
>JAJONQ010047680.1:0-10388 GCA_036250385.1 Solanum microdontum
CTCAATAATTGCTCTTAGAATTAAAAAAGAGGAAGAGAGACAAGAACTTATATACAATTCATATAGTTTTCACAGCGAAACTAATATGATGGATACCTCTGATTATTACTATTCAGAATAATGAGTTTAAAAGAAGTCTCTGAACTTCTAAAAGATCTAATAGAAGGTCAAAAACAATTAACCTTACAGTTAAAAATGATAGAGATAGAAATATCCTATATTAAAGAAAATCTTCCAGGAAGAATTACCAAAATAATAGAAAAAACAGAAAATTTTGACAAAAAAGTTAGTCAAAAATATAATAAAGAATTGTTATCAAAAAAGGAAGCAAGTGGAAACACTTATCAAAAAGGACGCATGGATGAAATTTTAATCCATAAATTTCTTGAAAAACAAAAACTAAAAGAAAAAGATCTATATAATCTAGAGACAAATCTAGAAAGCAACTCTGAAACAACAACTTCTGAATCGAATGATAAAGAAGAACAAAAAAATGAATGAACTTGATGAATTAGTTTATTCGATGGAAGATCTAAATCTTTTAGAAGAACTAACAGTATTCATGAATAAAGGGGAAACAGGTGGACCCCAAGGAAAATTTGAAGCATCAACTTCAATGAAACAAGAATGGCAAGAGCCAGAAAAAGATAATAGAAATTTCGCTAATAAAGCAAAAAAGGAAAATGATTTTTCAAAACATTTTCATAATAATGATAAAGCAACATTTATTCCTAATAGACTCCCAACAGGAGATATTGGAGCACAATTCTTAGATCTCGAATGCAAAAGAGATCCAGAAGATAGTTTAGACCTTTGGTCTCAAAACATGCTCCTATACTTCCTATTAGGAAAAGGAAATTACACTGATGAAGAAAAATATGTCATTATGATAAATACTTTCATTGGAAAAGTAAATGATTGGTTTTCTGGATTAACAGAAGACGCAGAAAATATAATCAAAAATGATACTTTAGAAGGATTAAAAAATTCAATACAAGAAGGTATTTTAAATCTTAAGCAATACATTGCAAATGAATTCTTTGGTGGACAAGGAAATATAAAAGAAAATAAAGAAATTATAAGAACAATTGCTAAAGAGCAATTAGAAAAACTACAAATCTGTAAAATGAGTTATATTCAAGAATACACTTGTGAATTCGAAGAATATTACTACAAAATATTTGATAGTGGTAAGGAAATGATGCCTTATCTAGAAAAATACTATCAAAAACTACCAGGCTTCTAGGCAAAATACTTCAGAGAAGAGTACGAAAAAGAAAATAAAAAAGGAGATACTCTTGGTCAAAGAATAAGTTTCCTTAAAAATAGACTTAGTCAACTTTGCATATCTCATAACATTCAAAGAAAAGCTAAAAGAATAAATACACAAATTTATTGTAATGATACAAAGGCATCTACTCAATGGGGATGTGATGATAGACCTTACAAAAAAAGAAAACAACAAAAAGGGTTAATAAAAAGGAAAAAATTTTCAAAACAAAAATACATACCAAGAAAAAGGTATTATAAAAAGAAAAAAGAATTTACAAAAACCAAACCAACAGATAAATGCAAGTGCTATAACTGTGGAGAAGAAGGCCATAAAAGTTACGAATGTAACAAAAGAAGAGTAAAAATCTCAAAAATCGATAGAATAGAGATTGATTCAGATCTTGAATCAATAAAATCTATAGAAAGTGAAGATTTCTATGATGAAATTTATGAAGAATATTCAATCAGTTCAGAAGAATCTGACTAAATGAATAAAGAAATACAAGAAAGAGATGATTCTGTTCAAATTCTAGAAACAGAAGAAGATCATCGAGGATATGCTTTAAAAGCTACCTTTGATGGAGAAACATTCAGAAAAATCCAAGGATTAAAACTTAATCTTAAAGTAGAAAATAATCTACTAAGCAGAATGCAAAGAATGTTTGCAAGAGATAAAATTTCTTATCATGAATATCAAGAAATTGAAAAGGTAATAGAAATTACACAAACAACAGGAAAACATAAACTAAACCTGTTAACAAAACCTATGATAGACCAAATTCTTAGGAAAATTCCAGAAAGAAAAAGAAAGAAAATGAATTATGTTCATTTAGGAGGAATCCAAATATTAGTCAAATCGACTTTTAAAGAAGGAATTAATTGTCCGATAGTAATAAATCTATCAGATGAAAGGTTCATAAATGCAAGAGAAGGAAATCTTGGTATAGTAGAGGGAAACCTAGCCTATACAAAACTCCTTTTTACATATTATCCGAAATATTGTATATCACTCAAAGATGTTGATTTCAATGACGCATTGAGTTTACATTTCCAGATCAAAAGAAATGATCTATTCAAACTAGGTAATCATATAATGAGTATATATTACCAAGCATTATACACAGTTACAAATTCAAACTATGGTAAAGTGTATAAAAATACAGGAATGATCGAAATAGATCAAGAATATGCAGGAATTGCAAGAATAATTGAGGCGGAAATTCAACAAGCCCAAATCCCAGATGAATATGAAATTCGATTTGGAAAAACACAAGAAATAGGAAGTACGAGTAACCCTAGACTTTCAATAGAATACGGAAGAAATTCAATTAGAAAAAGTATATCTAATAGATATTCTTTAAAAATTGAAACTCCAAATATAACAAAAATAAAAGGAAGAATCTTCAACGGAACAGAATGGAAATATCAAGAAATCTTGATACAAACAGGAGCAACGGCTAACCATGTAAAAGGAATCCTAATAGATGGAATACCTATTTATGAAGGAGAACATTATACATATAAAACCTTTGAAGGTAATAACTTTAGTTGTAAAAACATGGTAGATTTACCAATACAACTAGACACCATAAGAATAACAGTTCCTTGTTATATTACTAATCACGAAAGTGATCAAGAATTAATCTTAGGAAATTTATTCCTAAATAAATTAGAAGATTATAGCATTGGGAAAAATGGCATAGAAATGCTATATAAAGGTGAAACTTGTTTCATACCAAAAATATAAATGCCAAAAGAAACAATTTTCAAAGTATCTGTTTTCATAGAAATAACATTCTACGATACAAAATTAACAACATGTTGTCAAATAGACAATGGATCTGAAGCAAGTCTAGCAAAATCTTTTTTAATAAAAGAATGGGACATAAATAAAAATAATATCTCTATGATTGGAATCACAGGAGATAAAGAAAAGCTTTCAAGATCAAAAGAAAAAGTAGAAATAATCTTAGGATCAAAAATTGTTTCTATAAATAAATTGTTTGCCTATGATAAACTGGAAACAGATTTATTGTTAGGAAATGATTTTATACAACAGTTTCAGGATTATCATCAAACCTTATATATGATAAGCCTAAAAACTCCATGTGGACATTTCATCAAAGTCCCAAGAAAACAAAATCCATATGATCTTGAAAAGGATAATGGAAATTTCAAAAGAAAATACTTAGAGAATCTAAGAAAAATTACTTGTAAGTGTCTTAATCTAGAAAGGATTAAAGAAAATTTACAAAAATCTTATGGAGAAAATCCATTAGAAAAATGGGAACAAAATCATGAAAGAGCAATTTTAACTCTAAAAGATCCCACTGTAATTATCAGAGTAAAACCTATGCTCTACAATGAAGATGATAAAATAGAATTTAAAATTCAAATTAAAGAACTACTCAACTTAAAGTTAATAAGAATGAGTAGAAGTCCTCATAGTAGCCCAGCATTTATGGTAAGAAACCATGCTGAAATAAAAAGAGGAAAAGCTCGAATGGTAATAAATTATAAAGAGCTTAATAAAAATTGTTTATTTGATGGATATTTTATCCGAAATAAAAATAATCTGATAAACCTTGCAAAAGGAAAGACATATTTTTCAAAATTTGACTGTAAAAGTGGATTTTGGCAAATAAAATTAGCAGAAGACTCAATACAGTTAACTGCATTCAGTACTCCTAATGGACATTATGAGTGGTTAGTTATGCCTTTTGGGCTAAAAAATGCACCACAAATTTTCCAAAGGAAAATGGATAAAATATTTTCTGAAAAAGAATTTTTGATTGTCTATATAGATGATATTTTAATATGTTCCAAAACATATGAAGAACATTTAAAACATCTGAAAGAATTTTCAGAAATTTGTTTAAAAAATGGAATTGTGTTAAGCCAGAAAAAGGCTGACATCAATAAAAATGAGATAGAATTCTTAGGAATGATTATTTCAAAAAATGGAATATAACTCCAATCACATATCTCAAAAAAGATAGTAGAATTTCCTGATAAACTAACAACAAAACAAGAAATTCAAAAAATTTTGGGTTGTTTAAATTACGCAGAAGAATTTATTTCGGACTTAGCAAAAAATCGGAATATTCTACAAAAACTAATCAAAAAATCCAATAGACTTGGATGGACAGAAGAACACACACAGTGTATTAAAAGTCTAAAAGAAGAATGTGCAAAGTTACCAAAACTTAGATTACCAGAAGATAGCGATAATCTAGTTTTACGAACTGATGCATCTGATTATCATTGGGGAGCATTATTGCAAACCGATTTAAATGAAATTTGCAGGTACACACGTGGTACTTATAATGATGCAGAAACAAGATATTCCACTAATGAAAAGGAATTATTAGCAATTGTTAGAGGAATCAGAAAATTTTCTGCATTTCTTTTACCAAAACAATTTGTTATTAGAATTGATAATACGCAAGTTTCAGGGCTAATATTTAATAAGCTACCTTCTGAACCGCAATACAGGAGATTGCACAGATGGCAGGTGTTATTATCTTTCTATTCATTCTCAATAGAATACATTAAAGGAAGTGATAATTTTCTTGCAGACTTCATTTCCAGAAACGTCCAAAATGGACAATCAGACAAAAATCCTGGTGAACAGGATATATGAAGGAATAAAGAAAGTGGATGAGTCCATTGATGAAAAAAGCCAAAAGCTTTTCAAAATAAGAGACGAGCTATCAAAGCTGTCTGAACAATCACGGATATTACAATCCGAAATAAATCAGCTTAGTACCACTCAGGCTGAAAACATGAGAGAATTCTTACTCTTGTGTGAGCATCTGGACACACGTCCATCCCATAATTCAAATCTGAAAGGGAATATTAATACCAACAAAGTGGCAGGAGATATCCCACTAGCACCTAGTGCCAAAAACATCTCGATGGTAAGCACGGAGATGCCAATTTCTACATCGAAAGATGAAGAAAAAAGCCGAGCAAATGAAGCTACAGGCTCATCATCAGCAAAAGCTGAAAAAATTATATATGGGAAACCAGAAAGTAAAACTAACCAAGTTCCATCAGGAACAAAAGTTTTTTCTTCTTTTCAGGTTGGAAAACAACATCCAAAGGAAGAAGAATATCTTGCCTTTACTAGATATATCTATAATCTTCCGGAAGAAAGCGGAGAAACATATGGTGTTTTAGGAACAACAAGTTTGTTTCCTAGAATATCAATTTTTCCTAATGGAATACTGGGCTTTACAGCTCAATTATTTGAATTTGGGTATTTAGATCGCGTGTATACAAAACCAGATCTAAAAGAACTGTCCCAACTACCATCAAAATTGTTCGAGTCAATTAAAAACTTTCCTCAAGGCAATGGAGTTTACTGCAGATTCTACATCATATCTATGGAATGTCAGGATTTGCAAGCATACTACCCTACTCTCAATTATATTTCAGTTGAGAAAATAAAAGACTTTAATGTTAAGGCCACAGGAGTTGATAAAAAACTTCCACACCTTAATAAAAAATGGATCCAAACAAGAAGAGCATTAGGAATAAAAGCCTTATATGCAATTCTAACCAGATTTTACAAAGAAGATTGTCAAGTCATCGATCAAGACAGTGATTGGGTCTTGATTACTAAAGGTAAAACTAAGTCCAAAGAACTCAAAGAAAGAATATTGGACATAGAACTACACAGGTTAGGAGCCACTGAAGAAACCTGGAAACTAGCATGCAAAATGCTAGATCATGATCATGCCTGATTAGCATAAAGAAGAAAACAATAAAGATGACGTAAGCACTTACGTCATGAAGCATTAAAGAAAAGGAATCCTTTTTTTTTCCTCAAAGACAAAAGAAGGGTCACATCATGTCGGCCAATTATCAGAAGAAGACAATGGAGCGTCCATTAGCTTATCCCAAGGAATCTTCAGTCACGAAGCAATCAACAAAAGCAAGGGCTAGAAGATAATTATGAAAATTTTAGGGAAGTCCCTAGAATAATTTCCTTTTGTAATAAGTCCCTCCTTATATTTATAAAAGGAGAGGAACTTCATACAGAGAAGGCAGACTAAATTTTCCGAGAAATATCCATCTTAGAAAATATTAGGTACCTTCCGAGAAATGAAGTGTTGTAGCGAGTAGTACTTCTCCCGCCAGGGAAAACTATTTTCTTATTATGTTGTGAGTTATTGTATAAGTATATGGTGTGTATGTAAAAATTAGAATATGAAATAAACAGTTGGTTTTTATACCTCTCTTCTTATAACTCCATAAATAGTCTTAAGTGAAGGTTGCGATCTTCAGCCTTAGGGAAGAACAGTGTTGAAGTAACCAAAGACTGAGGTCGTTAGGGTGAAAAACTGTTCATGGCCTGAAGGGAGAACTACTGCGGTAGTGATAGGACTATTCATCGAAGAAAGAGGAGGAAGGTATACACACAAATTTTTTATTCATATTGTAAGTTTTACGTATATACTATATGTGCATACTTTACTTAGACATAAAGAAAAATACTTAGTACCTATAGGGAATTAAAATAATATTGATAGATGCTATTTGCATATCATGCTAAATACTAAAGCATAAATTTATATATATACTACCTGTATAATGAAAAATATTCAACAACCTTTGCATAGCATAAAAAAAAGAGCTTGGAAGCATAAAAGAGCTTTATTTCACATGAATTAAGCAATCAAAGAAATGGAATTAGTATATGAGCATGCTAGTCATCCATATGAAACTCTAATTTTTTCTATAAGAGAAATGCAAGCATATAGAGCACAAGAGTACTTTGAATATCAAAATGCTCTATCTATCTTAAAAAATTATAGAATTTTCACTGCTTAAAAACAGTATTTACATATTTATCCGCAATATTTACATATTTATCCGCAACCCTGTTTAGAACAAACAGCATGAAGTTCATTCATTTTTTTGTTCTTCTTTATCCTTCGATTCAGAAGTTGTTGTTTCAGAGCCAAGTAACTAAATTAAATGGTACTAGATAGAAATCTAGTAAAACCTTTGTGGTATATAGAATATGAAACCTTAGTAACAATACTGAAGGTAATAAATAATTTAGAAGAAGATCTAAAAAGAAAAATAGTCTCAATAATTGCTCTTAGAATTAAAAAAGAGGAAGAGAGACAAGAACTTATATACAATTCATATAGTTTTCACAGCGAAACTAATATGATGGATACCTTTGATTATTACAATTCAGAATAATGAGTTTAAAAGAAGTCTCTGAACTTCTAAAAGATCTAATAGAAGGTCAAAAACAATTAACCTTATGGTTAAAAATGATAGAGATAGAAATATCCTATACTAAAGAAAATCTTCCAGGAAGAATTACCAAAATAATAGAAAAAACAGAAAATTTTGACAAAAAAGTTAGTCAAAAATATATTAAAGAATTGTTATCAAAAAAGGAAGCAAGTGGAAACACTTATCAAAAAGGAAGCATGGATGAAATTTTAATCCATAATGATAAACCAAAAAAATAAAAATAAATAATATAGGCCTAAATTTGACCTAGTCGTGAATTTTCCAAGTACAGTAAAACCTCTATATATTAATATAGGTGGAACCATCAAATTTTATTATTTTATAGAGATATTATTTAATCTATAAATTAATATTTATTAATTTAAAGAATGATTTGAGATTTAATGAAGGTTAATTTTAATTATATCAAAATCATTGTATCTTACTAATTTATTGAATTGTCACTATTGTGCAAACAAAAGAGCATGGATGACAAGTGTGCTTTTTGATGAATATATTTGTTGGTTTGACCACAAAATGCATGGTAGACGAGTTTTGCTTATTGTAGATAATTGTCCAGCCTATAATAGAAATATTGAAGGACTACAAAATGTTGAATTGTTTTTCTTGCCACCCAATATGACATCCAAAATTCAACCTTGTGATGCTGAGATAATAAGAACTTTCAAGATGTATTATCATAACAGATTTTATCGTAGGATATTAGAAGGCTATAAAGTGAGACAAACCGATCCAACAAAGATTAATGGTTTGGATGCTATCAATTTTGCAATCCTTTCTTGGACAACAAATGTTCAGCAAGAGAAAATAGCAAATTATTTTCGACACTGTAAAAATTCGTTGGGAGATGCAATTTCAGAGAATTTGAATGAACCCACATGTGAAAACGTCATTCATAATGATTAATGATCTCGGTTACAACAATAAAATGGATGTCAATAACTTGTCGAATTATCCGGATGAAAGTGATACATGTTCATAGATCCAAAGCTTAGAAGAAATTGTGGATACCATGAGAAAAAGTAATGTTGATGATGAAGTTGAAGATGATACTATACCTTTGGAACCAGTTATGCGTAAGAAAGCACTTATCGCATCTAGAACTCTTCACAATTTTATGGTGCAGTTCGAAAAGACAACACCAGAGCTCTTGGATGCAATAAGAAAATTTAGAGATGAGCTTAAACTATATTAAAAAAAAAAAAAATTAAAAAAAAAAAACACAATAGAATCATATTTCACTAAATTGTGTTAGATATATTTGTACTTTTAAAGAATTATTAATTTATGATATTAATGAGACCATATATTTAAATAGGGGTCTTCAGGAAATATATTATCTTATTATCTTATCGAAATTGGTGATTTTTTCCATTGTCCCAAGTCGGGATCGGAGGAAAATATTGCTTTAGAGAGATTATTAATTTATCGAGTATTAATTTATAGAGGTTTTACTGTACATGAACTCAGGAAGGTGTATGGAAAAGTCCGCACCACAAAAACTGAATAGTTTCTTGTGTGGAAAAGTCCGCTCCACAAACTGAATAGTTTCAAAGAGAAAATATTGAGAAAAAAAGTCTATTTAGATTGACTTAAAAGTTGATCAAATCTACTCATTTTTAGTTTTTGGGAGTGTTTGACAAAATCAAAAATAAATTTAAAATGACTTAAAAAATAGTTAGAAGTAGCAGTTCCCTACTTTCCATTTATTTGACCTGAAAGTCATTTATGCTTGAATTTTTTTTTTTTACTTAAAAACTACTATTTTAAGAGGGTGTTTGAATTAGCTTAAAAGTTGGTCGAATCTACTTTTAAGTCAGTTTTTGATTTATAGAAGTGTTTGACAAATATAAAAATAACTTAAAATAAATTAAAAATGACTTGAAATAAAGTTAGGATGTGTTTAGCAAGATTAAAAATAACCTAAAATAAGTTAACAATGACTTGAAATAAGTTAAAAACAAAAAGTAGGTCTCCCCCTACTTTTTATTTCTTGACCTAAAAGTCATTTAAGTTTGACTTTTTATTTTTGACTTAGAAGACTTTTTTATTTCAATCTAAACGATAGGGGTGGACATTCGGTATTCGATTCGGGTTTCTCAAATTTTGAGTTTGGTAATTCGGTAATTGGTAGTTAAAGTAGATATCAAATACCAAAATATTAAATTTCGGTTTGGTAATTCGAAAAACGATAAATTAAACTTCGATTTGGTACGGTATTCAGTAATACCGTATTGAAGTTATAGCCAATTGTATTACAAAGTTAATATTATTTCTCTAATAATTTCTATTTATTTATGTAGACACACGATATAATAGAAGTTCAACAAGTAAGAAGACATTAATAAAAGCAAATTGATACAACTAAAAGACATGTATTTGGATTATTCATGCTTATTCTTTAACTTTCTCTTTGGATTTGTACTCATGAGTAATGGATACGTCGATTTATAACATTCATTAAGTAAATAATTGGTATTCGGGAAAATACCGAATACCGAATGGTACCAATGTCTCATACCAAACCCAAACCCGAATACCATAATTCTCAAATTTTACTCCTGAATACCATATCAAATACCGAATTACCAAATATCAAAGAATCAAAAATTTCTATTCGATTTCGGTATTTTATGCCCAGCCCTACCAAACGGGCTTTATGTAATGACCCTCTTGGTCATTTCTGTGTCTTGCCTTCTGTGTGTCGTTTAGAGCATTCCTATAGCGACCCCAACTCATTTATGACTTGCTGGGACTGACAGTTCGGTCACCTGGTCGTTCGTTTGGTCTTGGTGCGAGTTTTTGTGTTTTGGAGCTTATGAACCTTGAACGATCAT
>JAJONQ010047684.1:0-16393 GCA_036250385.1 Solanum microdontum
TCGTGTGTGAAGAAAGTTCTAAATTCCTTATGGATTTTAGTGTCTATGCGATGAATGAATGCTAAGAGGCTTGTATTAGACCTTCAAGCATAAGGTTCTGAAATGGCCTTAGGTTGTCTCAAACCATATCTAGTAGAGTCTTGTTCATAATGTAAAGCGCGCCACATTATGAATAGGAGGCTATTGGGTGCTAAGAAAGTTTCACTTCTTCATTCTTTTAGTCATGCCATGGAGTTTCTCTCTATAATGTCTTCCCTTTTTCCTTATGTGATGGTCCTCACAATGTGACCTTTGAGATGTTGTTGTTGCAAGGGTTGAGGGAGAGGGAGAGGAATAGGTTGGTTGTGATGCCAACTATGGCTTTGTGACTTGATGAAGGTGGTGTGGAAGGTTGTGATGATGACTCTAGGTTGGATGGGTTGCTTTATGGCTTTGTGTGTTATTGGTAGAATCCGACATAGATATATGAGTTGAGGTATGTTGAAAAACATGATGTAGTGGAGTGTTTTAAAGGGCATAGGTGTGATGAGTATGGAAGTTTAGTGTTGTGCTGATCCTACCATAGGGTGGAAAGAGGTGAAATTGAAAGAGTTAGCATGAGTTCCTTCTAAGTGGGGGATGTTGTGTCTTTATGGTAAGGCTTTTTGAGAATCTTTGGTAGTCATAAGTTAGGCATGAAAGATGTTCTCATTACAAGAGGTTTAGGGAATTGAAGAGTTGGGTAAGAATGGTTTTTGGTCAGATTGATGGTCTCTCCCTTGAGATTCTTATGGCATGTCCAGGTTGACCTTAACTTGGTTTACCCTTTGGTGGGGGATGGTATGTTGTGTAGTGAGGAGGTTGAGGAGTGTTGATATCCTTACCTTTTCTTTATGTGACTATTCAAGCCTAAAACAAAGAGTTGCTAGAAGCTTGTAGCATGTCTTGGAGTCTTAGGTTAAAAAGAGTTTTCCATGGTCTCCTTATATTAGGAATGATTTAAATGAATTCTTGTTAAAGTGGGAAAATGAGTTTTCATAAAGTTATGTTCCTCATGTTGATGTGCATCTATAATGATTTGCCTAAATGTTGCATGAGTTTACTTGCTTAGCGTGCCTTATGTGTTATTGAGAAGTTGCATATTGATCCTTTATGACAAAATTGCATAATGTACATAGTAATGTCGGAATGAGCATGATGTGAATTGGAGAAGGAAGTTCCTCCAACAACATGATAAAAGGTAAAGATATAGCATAAGAAGTTAGTAGATGTTGTGCCTACTTCCTTGAACTGCATGAAGTTTTTGTGGGACTTTGACGTGGAATGATGTTCCTCCTTATTATGGGTATGGTTTATATTATGGTATGCATGAGTATGGGCTGTTTACTTTGGTCGATTTCCTTGAAAAGTGTTTGTAAGTGTCATTCGAGGATGAATGTTTCCAAGTGGGGGATATTGTGATGACCCTAAAATGAAATAGGATGAACTAGAGCTTCACATGTATTTTGGAAGTTGATAATTTGTTAAAATGAAGAGTTTTGAGGTCGAACGTCAAGGGATAACCATGACGTTCGGAGACTAGTCTTTTCGGCTAATGTGTTTTAGTGGTGTATTATTGCCCTAGTCTTGTTTTAAAAGGGGTTTAAGGAGTCAACGTCAGGACATGTGTTAGACTATATGCTATGAGACCTACTCTAGGTTGGTTGAGGGTGCTAGACAAGGAGCCAAGCCGGAAGGGGCAAGCCTTAGCCAAAAAGCCAAGGTTGTCCCAAGTTGACTGCTCACTGCCCCTAAAGACCACGGGAACCACCATGACCAGTGGTGCCCTAGAAGGTCTTTATTCTTGGGCGTGAAGATCACTTGGTCTCAAGGGAGGGAAGGCAACTTTACCTAGGTGTTGCCTCATCTTCACGAGCTCCACCACGAGTCGTGGTGTGCACCACGGATCGTGGGAGCCTCCATGAAGATGCCTTGGGCCCTTGAGGGCTTGACATGGTGGAGAGGCCCACTGGTCAAGGGACCACGACCACTACCACGAGCCGTGGTGCCCTTCACGACCCGTCCAAGTGGGCGTGATCCCTGACGGGGATGCCTCATTTAGGGGATTTTGGGTAATTTCATTTTAATTGTTTATTATTTGGTGTTGATTTTAAATAGTTTATATGATAAATGTATAGGGTTTTATGTCTTTTAACAAATCATTTACTCTCTTTAGACCCTAAATCGAAAACCGTATTTCCTTTCTCTCCCTAAGTCTTCTGTCTATAAACTCCTTTGGAGCTCAAGGTCAAGTCAAGCTAGGGTTGACGATTTCATGGTGTTTCTTCTTCAATTTCGTTTGATTCTTGAAGATTAAGGTACGGGGACTCTTCATCTTTGCTTCCTTCTTCAATCAAAGAGTCAATTCAAAAGATTTCAAAAGTTGTTCATAAAACTCAAAAACAAACATAATTTCAACTCTAGCATGGCTTCTTGCATTAATTGATTTTAAATGATGTTTTATGTTATTATTAATGATTATTGATGGTTTTAAGAAGGAAATCTTCATGAATCCATGTATTCTCAAATTCTCTAAATTTGGCCTAAAGTGGGTCTATTGATTTTGAGTAATTGATTATTGAGTGGTTTGATGTGGGTTGTTCTTATATGATCTTAGCTATGTTGAATTGTGGGAAATTGTTAATGAATTATATAAGGTGAGGTAGTAGCCTTGAATGGTCATAAATTGGGAGTTAGCCTTTATGTTGGTGATTGGATATTGTTTAGCGTGGCTTGTATAGTTGAATGTTGTTATTACCATTGTTAATGTATTGTTAATTGTTGGAATATGAGGATCATTAAGATAGCTATGGAAAGAGGGTAAGTTGACCTAACTTGATGAATATTGTATAATTGGCATGGAACTGAGTATTGTGGCTTATGGCCTTTGAAAGGTGGTAAGATGGCTGGATCCCTTAATATTGCTATAATTGCTTCTTAGGTTGGATCAACGTTTGGTGGAAGTGTTGCTTGTTACTTTTGAATTATGATTGTGGCCATGGAGGGCATTATATGAGTATTGTTGTATTGTTGTGTTATTATATATATAAATGAAGCTATATGTAAAGTTCTATATGAAGCTATATGTAAAGTTTTATGTGAAGCTATCTTTCGTTCTTCCGGCCAAGACCAATTCCGCATACAATTTTTCAGTGCGGAATTCATTTTATTGGTAGGTGATAAATTCATCATATACTAAGATATTTTTGGTAGTGTGGTAGGTGAGGAACTCATGACTTTTTGGTAGGTGTACCATTTTTGGTAAGTGAGGAATCCATTTTAATGATTTTACACCATTTTTCTATGTGGAATTCATTTTATAGGTAAGTGATAAATTCATGATACACTAAGATATTTTTGGTAGTATGGTAGGTGAGGAATTCATGACTTTTTTCGTAGGTGTACCATTTTTGGTAGGTGAGGAATCCATTTTAAAGATTTTATTATAATATTCTCTTCCTAAGTGTCTTAATCTTGATATCTGTTTAATATTATTTATGATATATTCTAGATATAACATATCTTGGGTTCTTAGGTAGATATATAAATTATTTTCCATTAATTGTTCTAATAGTTTTATATTTTCCATAGCTTCCGTCTAATATTGTAAATATTCGTAGTTCATTCTAATTTGAATTTATTTCTAAATCATAACATTCTATTCTTTCGAGGTCTAAATCATGTAGGTCTATTTCATACCATTGTTAGTTTAATATATTTTCTGATTCGTTATCATTAAATATTTTTTCCCATATGATTCTTCTTAATTCAATTATCTCTATACCTTTAAGTCTATATAAGATTAAAGTTTCGTAGTTTTTTTATCATTTCATCAATCCTCTTGATTTGTGGCTTAGAGAATAGCCAACTTAGGCCAAAAGCCTAAGTTGAGGATGTGGTGAAAACGAAAAGGAGGAGTCAAGAAGTGTAGGAAAAGTCTCCCTTAACCCATGGTATTGCATAATAATGGAACCCCTTAAAAAATGTGGAATAAAGTACAAAAGAAATCGGGTTTCGAAGCAATCTATGGAGGTGAATAAAGAGATGACTTAAAAGCACTAGAAAAAGAATTGAAAAACAAAAAGAAGGGAATGCGTTGAGAACACCACATCTCACGAGGTTGAAAAGTCACTGAGCTTAAATGACCATACCTTTGCACTCAGCCCCATTACAAGCCTTAGAAAGACCTTTTTGATCTTGAGTGAGCCAAACCGAAGATCAATTGGAAAATAAGGGCAAGCCTATGGGTGAAAACATGCATTGTGTTCCTCTTTTTGAGTGTGTGTGTTGCATCTGATTCCTGATCTTTAATTGATTAACCTCTGTGTGTGAATGTGGAATCATTCTTTATGTGAGGACATTTGGATACTTTTTGTTGAGCTTGAAATTGCACAAGTAGCAAGTATTGCGAGCATGAGAATCTTTGGTAATGGTGTGTCACAACTTGAATCTTTCAATACACAGTTGATCTTTGCATGAGTAATTTGAGTTTTGTTGTGTATGTTCATGATTTAGTCTTGTGTGACACTATTTGAAACATCCTATTTGAGCTGATGAACTTGAGTTTTACTTGAGGACAAGAAAAAATTTAAGTTGTGGGTGTTTATGAGTCCACAAACTGGACTCATTAAGGGCTTTATTTTAATAGAAATAGTGTCCTCGAAAGCTTATTTATTCTAAATATCTGATGAAAACACTTAAGTTTTAGGTATATTAAGTTTTAGTTGAAGCATAGACAGTTAGGCGCCAAAAAGGAACAAAACGATTGAAAAGAGCGAAGAAGCTAAAGCCTGAGCATCGCAAAGCACACTTGGCGATTCGCCGAAGGGACACATTCCGACTGTTGTTCCAGTACGCGAAGCCCTGAAGGAGCAAGATCAAAAAGACGATGAAATGAATAAAAGGCATTTCACCAAATAGTTCCGTTAAGGAGTACTATGTCGCCCAATGACACAGAGCACGACGATGCTAAAGGCTAGTGCAAGACGGCGATGTACTACACCAAAGGGCGAATCGCCAAGTTAATCGCGATTCCGACTAACCACATCGAACGATCTGCCATCACTAATTTCTGAAGTCTATAAATACTAAACTTCTTATTAATATTTGGGGAATTGGACCATTATTATAATTTTCACAATAGAATAGTACTTTAATGGTGATTTCACCTAGCGATTGTGGTTTAATTTAATCGGTTTGTAGTTGCAAATACAAACCACCCATGTGTTTTCGGCTTACTGGAGAGAGAGGTCGCGAAAACAAGATCGCTAGACTGATGGCCTAAGGAGTGGGTCGATATGAGGTTTAGCTCGAGAGGGTGAGTCCTAGTCCTATATCCTAACACTCAGCTCAAGAGAGTGAGTGGGGTAAGGCGTATGCAGGTCTTCATGCGGCAAATCGGTGTCCGAGAGGAACCCATTTGAAACGGGGTAAGTTGCCCGAGAGGAAACTTATTTCTATCTAAAGCTTAGCCTAGTCACTATTATCTTGCAAATTTCCTATTGAAAGCATGTACCCAACTATTTAAGTCAATACATATTGCGGTCACACACTAAGAATCCCCTCTTACTTGTAGATTTCTTTGTTGTTTTTATTGTTTTTGCTATATTTGTGACAAAACCCTGATTTGATATTTGACACCTTTGTGTCACCCCTTTTAATTTACAATGTTTTTAATCGTTAATGTCTTTATATACGACTTGTTAGAACTTAATTTTATTTTTCTATTAATTCTCAAAACCACTACCTTCGGACACGACCCCAACCCTTGGTTGGGCCATTATTTTATTGACGATCGTAGAAACTCTACCGTAGGTTAGTGTTGTTGGTCACGATAAGCATCACCCTCCACAGTGGCCTCGCCCTGGCGGGAATAATTCCGCCACAGTGGCTTGCACTGAACCAGTGAGTCGATTTAAGGATTCCAAACTCCCATTTCACAACACATCTTCAAATAACGACACTTAGAAACTACCCGTTTACACAAAGATCAATTTCGGTAGTTCTACTCGCCCAAATTCAATTCCGTAAAGTCGTACGGGTTGCTTAATGTATTAGCTATCTACTCATGTGATCAAATTCATAATTAGATCACCCAATTGTTACCATATTTCCCTAGACTTTAATGACTCTAATTTCGTCCAAATCTGGAATAGGTTAGAAAATTCCAAGTTACTACGAAAAAGCTTTGCAGACCAAATATTTTTCCCTGCCCGCTTTTCTATAACGACGGAACCCAGTCATTACAATATATACCAATTGGAGGTCTTTGGCTTACACAATTGAGTCTCACTCAATGATATAATCTCTATCGCCAAGAAATCTCTTAAACATGGACACATGAAATACTGGATGAACTCCCGATATGTTAGGAGGGAAATCCAATCGATACGCTGCCGGTCCTACATATTCAAGAACCTCTAAGAGACCAATGTATCGCCGACATAGCTTGCCCTTCTTTCGAATCCTCATCACCCCTTTAATTGGTGATACCTTAAGAAGAACATTCTCACCAGTCTGAAATGCCATATCTCTCACCTTATGGTCTGCATACTTCTTCTGTCTACTCTGGGCTGCTAGAAGCTTAGCTTGAATACGCCTCACCTTATCTTGAGCATCCTTTACTAAATCAACCCCTAACGGTTTCACATCTCAAGCCACAAACGATCCTATGGGTGATCTACATCCGCTCTCATATAATGCCTCAAACCGTACCATATCAATGCTGGAGAGATAACTATTATTGTAAGAGAATTCACACAAAGGTAAGAACTTATCCCAATGCCCTCCAAAGTAAATCACACATGCCCTCAACATGTCTTCTAACACTTGAATAGTCCTCTCTGATTGTCCGTCAGTCTGTGGATGGAAAGTTGTACTAAAAGTGAGTTGTGTTCCCAATTCATCATGTAATTTCCTCCAAAACATGGAAGTAAACTGCTTACCACGATCTGAGATTGATAGAAAGGGGCACCCCATGCAATACCACTATCTCATTCACATACACCTTGGCCAATTGTTCAGCTTTATAATCTATTCTTAGCGGAATAAAGTGGGCTGACTTAGTCAATCTATCAACCACTATCCAAATAGAATGAAACTTTCCCAAAGTCATGGGAAGACCAACCACAAAATCCATGGTTATTATTTCCCACTTCCATTTTGGAATGGGCATTCTTTGAAGCAAACTTGAAGGCCATTGGTGTTCATACTTTAATTGTTGACAATTTTGACACTTAACCACAAACTCCGCTACATCCTTCTTTATGCCCGACCACCAATAAATTCTCTTCAAATCTTAGTACATATCAGTCACACTCGGATGAATAGAATATTGCGAACCATGGGATTCTATCAACAAGTTTTGAATCAAGTCATCAACTCGAGGAACAAAAATCCTTCCTTGAAAACTAAGCACACCTTATGCATCAAGAATGGTCTCTTGTGCCTTACCAGTCACAGACTTCTTCTTGAGCTAATTCAAATTTTATTCCTTGAAATACTTGGCCTTGATCTCTTCCATAAACTTGGCCCTTACTTCAATGCTAGCTAAAACCCCACTTTTTTCTGTGTAACACCCAGTATCCAAAACAGACCATAAATGCAGATTTTGAGAAGCTTCAGGTGTAAATCACGGTTGCCAACCACGGACCGTAAGTTAGACCATGGCCCGTGGTTCACCAGTGCAACCCCTCCCCAAACCCATCTTAGAAAAATCGTCTAAGTCTCGACCCATGGACAGACACATGGTTCATAGGTCAGACCACGGTCTGTGGTCTATGTCCGTTGATCAAGGCCCCTTTTACCCAGCCTCTGATGCAAACAATGGTTGACCAGCATGAACCGTCATTTGATCCATGGTCTGTAGGTCTGACCGTAGGTGAGGGTCAGTAGCCAGTTAAAGGAAAATTGTTGATTGGGTCAACTTCAAATGGCCATACCTCTTAGCATAAAAGGAATTATGTGTCCCCTAAACTATGATATGATAGATAATTGAATCCTTTTTCCAACGCCACAAAGTTTGCTAAAATCCGACCTTCGAGTAAAAGGTTATGCTTGTTTTAGTGAAGCCCTGTCAAACAGAGTTGACCGATGACCCCAATCTACGGACCGTAGATTGAACTACGGCCCATAGGTCCCTTCCGTCGATCACTCCGACAGCAGTTAAGTAAGGGGTCTTCTGGTCTTTTCTGATTTTGTTGGACCCCTAAGATACGTCGTTTAGACCCTAAATTATGAGGTTTTAGTCAATTTAAGCCTACAAGCATAACTAGAACTTACTTAAGTCAAATCATTCACCAAAACTTAGAAAATTAGAAGCATAAAAAGAGAAAGAGGCGACCAACCCTAGTTCAAGAACGCGACAAGTTTTCTTCAGTTCCAGCCCAGAAATCAAGGGATTTCTCATTGAAATTCGTCACCAGTTATGTGGGATTTCACTAGTGGGTTCATTTCTCCCATTAGGTCCTTAGAATTCAGTCAGATTCTTGATTCCATGATTATGAACAGACCTAGGGTTTCTAGAATTTCAGCAGATTATCATGAATTACTTATGAATATGTTCCAAATCAGATTATGATGTTTGTTCTCAGTTTATTGCCTGAATTTCAAAACCCTAGCTATATATTTCTTTAGTTCTTGAATTACATATGCTAGGTCAGATATTTCAATTATCAAACATACATACTCCAGTTTCGAACGTCACATTATCAGTATATTTCAGCTTGAACCCTATTTTGAGTTATAAATCTTGAGAATCTTTTTAAAGAAAAAACTTGAGTTTTACACTGAGTTTCTGAGAAAGTGGAGATGAGTTTTGAGAAAGAGCTTCTAAAACATGATTAGTATGACAATCGAGTAGGTCATCAATGTATGAGAAGCAAGGTTTCTAGATATACCATCAATGTTTATGCAGTATGACTTCCCATGTCATCAATAATCATAGTATAATATGATTTTGAATTGTTTTCTGAGAAAAAGTTTTAAAGTATGAGTATTTGCATGTCTATATTTTGAGCTATTCAGTATTTCAGTCATAATATATTCAGTTATACATGCCTCAGTTTATGAGTGCATAATTATCAGATTAATTGTTGCATTCTCAGTTTGCATGTTCAGTTCGAGATATCGTGTAACGTACAGAAATTCAGTCATAATGTGTTAATTAGTAAATTCATTAGGAGTAGTATAATACTAAGTTGGATTAGGGTTCAGCGTACCCATATAGTCACAGAAGTACGAGCCATGTAGATGTAAGTCGCCTCTGCGGGCAATATCAGTTTAGTGATCACTCCATTCATGCCTCTACTCCTTTGGCCGGGTATATTGGTTTCTCTCGATGGGACTTATACATCGGACTCCACATTTAGTTCATGTGGTTTTATATCGGTTATTAGTAGCTCCCACAGTTCAGTTAGTTTCTATTGCATTGACTATGTATCAATATATTGAGTCTCAGCATGTTATAAATTGGTCATTGCATTCAGTTAGCTCAGCATTAGTAGCTATACCACGTCAAGATTATTTCATTACTTTATTGCTTTGTTCAGTTATATGTTATTTCAGCTTTACTCTATCTTGTATGCTTAGTACCTTTCAAGTACTGAAGCATACGTGCGATACATCTTCTCGTGATGTAGGTTCAGGTTCTCATCATCTAGATCACGCTTAGATCGATTTCCGATCTTCAGTTCAGCAGAATCAATGGTGAGTCCTCATTCTTCGAGGACAATAGTTCTTTTCAGTATTCTTTTGTCCTTTAGTTTCAGTTTTGCTAGACTTAGCTGGGGCCTGTCCTAGCATTTCTAGTCAGATAGAGGCTATTTTCAGACATAGTTAGATTCAGCTTAGTATTGAGTTAATATCATCTTTGTATTAAACTCATCAGTTATCATTTATCTCAGTTATAGTATATGGATATTCCCCATCTTTTCTTTTAATTTATGATATAGCTTCTGCAAAAGTTTATTATCTTTAATATTCTCATGATCAGGCCAACAAGGTTAGTTTGAGATCACTTATGGTCCCAGATCACGTGTCCGCGTCTCGCGGCATGAAAAACTTGGTATCAGAGCATTAAGTTTAAGTGTTCTAGGATGTCTGAAATGCCGCACTAAGTAGAGTCATTTTCATGGGTGTGAAGTTCACCATATCTAATGAGAAGGAGGCTACAAAGTGTTTTAGAAAAACTTCACTTTCTTGATACTCTTATCGTGCATAAGGTATGATGTAATTCTATTCTAACTCGACGTTTCACGTTTCTGCAATCAAGCCTTCCCGTAGAGATAACGCCAGGAATGCTAATGCAGTTCTGCTAGTACCAAATCAGGACGTGTCAAATGCAAAGATTCAGAACAGTATTCGACTTTGGGCTCAAAGTATGAATAATCAGAACAATTAGCAGGTTGCGAGAGATAAGCTTAGGGAAATTGCTAAGGTAAGAAAGAAAGCTAGAACAGGGAACTATGAGTACTTCCAGCATAAATCGGGTGGTGGAAATTACTCACAGTTTCGACAGGATCAAAATAGTAAGGCACTAGGCTCTAAGTCTTAGGGAAGTGTTTCAGGAAATAGAACCTACCCAACTTTTCCAAAGTGTGGTAACATCCATCTAGGTGAGTGTCTCGCAGGCAAGGAATGATGTTTTTGGTGTGGTCAGTCTGGTCATAGGGTGAAGAATTACCATTCTGCCAGGAAAGGAAAGAAGGTAACAATACTAGGGCTCAGTCTACAGCTCCAACAGTAGACAACATGACTCCATTTGGGTGATAGTTGCCAGAATGACTAAGTCTTCTCGCTTTTTGGCAGTAAAGACTACAGATTCGGTGAAGGACTATCCCAAGCTTTACATTAATGAGAGTCAGGTTGCATGGAGTTCCTTTGTCTATCATTTAACATAGATGTCCTCGGTTTACCTCTCATTTCTGGAAGTCCTTTCAGAAGGGTCTTGGTATTCAGGTTAACCTTTGACCAACATTTCATCCACAGACGGATGGTCAGGCAGAGCATACCATTCAGACCTTAGAGGACATGTTGAGAGCTTGTGTAATCGACTTCAAGGGTAGTTAGGATGATCACCTTCATCTTATTGAGTTCGCCTACAACAATAGTTACCATTCCATCATTCAGATAGCCCCTTATGAGGCATTATATGGGCGTAGATGTAGATCTCTAGGTGGTTGATTTGAAGTAGGTGAAGAAGCTTTGATAGAACCATATTCAGTCAATGATGCTATAGAGAAAGTGCAACTCATTAGAGATAGACTTAAGATTGCCCAGAGTCTCCAGGAATCTTATGCAGATATAAGGAGAAGGGAACTAGAGTTCCAAGTTGATGATTGGGTTTTCCTGAAGGTGTCAACTATGAAGGGGCTGATAAGGTTTGGCAAGAAAGGGAAGCTTAGTCCTAGATATGTAGGCCCTTATAAGATTCTGAAGAGGATTGGTAAAGTGACTTATGAGTTAGAAGTGCTAGCAGCATTAGTAGTAGTGCATCCGGTTTTTCACATTTCACTTTTGAAGAAGTGTGTGGGTGATCCAGGATCCATAATGCCAGTAAAGAGTGTGGCCATGAAAGATAGTCTCTCATATGAGGATGTACCAGTTGAGATTCTCGTTCGTTAGGTTAGAAGGTTGAGAAACAAGAAGTCGCTTCAGTCAAGGTTTTGTAGAGGAGCTAGTTCGTGGAGGGAGCTTCTTCGGAAGCACAAGCAGCTACGAAGTCCAAGTATCCTCACCTCTATCCTTCCGATTCCATTCCAGCTTGAGGTAATAGATTCTCTTAAGTTTTTCAGTCATTCATGCGTAAATTCAGTCTTAGAATCATGTTCCTCCAGTTTGTACTTGCATATTAAGCGTATTTGCATGTTCCTGGAAGTTACTTCAGTCAGAAATTCAGTTCTCCGTGTTTAGTCGTAGGGATTGCAGCCCTGTCCCTCCATTTCAGCTAGTTTAGTATTCATTCGAGGACGAATGGTCCCAAGGGGGAGATAATGTAACACCCCATATCCAAAACAGACCAAAAATAAAGATTTTGAGAAGTTGCAGGTGCAAATCACGGTTGTCATCCACATACCGTAAGTCAGGCCATGGCCCATTCTAGTTGTTTGTGGTTCACCAGTGCAATCCCTCTACAAACCCAGCTTAGAAAAATTGGCTAAATCGAGACCCACGGACAGACCCACGGTTCGTAGGATAGACCAGGGTCTGTGGCCTGTGTTCGTGGATCAAGGCCCCCTTTACCCACCCTCTGACACAAACAACGGCTAACTAGCACAGATCGTCGTTCCACCCACGGTCCATAGGTCCGACTATAGCTGAGGGTCAGTAGCCAATTAGAGGAAAATTGTTTATTGGGTTTAATTCCAAATAGTCATAACTCTTATCATAAAAGGAATTACGTGTCCCATGGCCTATGATATGATAGATAATTGAATCCTTTTTCCAACGCCATCGAGTTTGCTAAAATCTGACCTCCGAGTAAAAAGTCATGCTTGTTTTACTGAAGCCCTGTCAGGGAGAGTTGACCGACAACCCCAAACTATGGAACGTAGATTGAACTACGGCCCGTAGTTCCCTTTCGTCGATCACACCGACAACAGTTAAGTAAGGGGTCTTCTGGTTTTTTCTGATTTTGTTGGACCCCTAAGATACGTCGTTTAGACCCTAAATTATGAGGTTTTAGTCAATTTAAGCCTACAAGCATAACCAGAACTTACCTAAGTCAAATCATTCACCAAAACTAAGAAAATTATAAGCATAAGAAGAGAAAGAGGCGACCAACCTTAGTTCAAGAATGCGACAAGTTTTCTTCAGTTCCAGCCCAGAAATCGAGGGATTTCTCATTGAAATTTGTCACCAGTTATGTGGGATTTCACTAGTGGGTTCATTTCGCCCATTAGGTCCTTAGAATTCAGTCAGATTCTTGATTCCATGATTATGAACAGACCTAGGGTTTCTAGAATTCCCGCAGATTATCAAGAATTACTTATGAATATGTTCCAAATCAGATTATGATGTTTGTTCTCAGTTTATTGCCTGAATTTCAAAACCCTAGCTATATATTTCTTTATTTCTTGAATTACATATGCTAGGTCAGATATTTCAATTATCATACATACATACTCCAGTTATGAACGTCACATTATCAGTATATTTCAGCTTGAACCCTATTTTGAGTTGTAAATCTTGAGAATCTTTTTAAAGAAAAAACTTGAGTTTTACACTGAGTTTCTGAGAAAGTGGAGATGAGTTTTGAGAAAGAGCTTCTGAAACATGATTAGTATGACAATCGAGTAGGTCATCAATGTATGAGAAGCAAGGTTTCTAGATATACCATCAATGTTTATGCAGTATGACTTCCCATGTCATCAATGATCATAGTATAATATGATTTTGAATTGTTTTATGAGAAAAAGTTTTAAAGTATGAGTATTTGAATGTCTGTATTTTGAGCTATTCAGTATTCCAGTCATAATATATTCAGTTATACATGCCTCAGTTTATGAATGCATATTTATCAGATTAATTGTTGCATTCTCAGTTTGCATGTTCAGTTCGAGATATCGAGTAACGTACAAAAATTCAGTCATAATGTGTTAATTAGCTAATTCATTGGGAGTAGTATAATACTAAGTTGGACTAGGGTTCAACGTACCCATATAGTCACAGAAGTACGAGCCACGTAGGTGTAAGTTGCCTCTGCAGGCAACATCAGTTTAGTGATCACGCCATTCATGCCTCTACTCCTTTGGCCGGGTATATTGGTTCCTCTCGATGGGACTTATACATCGAACTCCACATTTAGTTCTTGTGGTTTTATATCAGTTATTAGTAGCTCCCACAGTTCAGTTAGTTTCTATTGCATTGACCATGTATCAATATATTCAGTCTCAGGATGTTATAAATTGGTCATTGCATTCAGTTAGCTCAGTATTAGTAGCTATACCATGTCAAGATTATTTCATTGCTTTATTGCTTTGTTCAGTTATATGTTATTTCAGCTTTACTCTATCTTGTATGCTTTGTACCTTTCAAGTACAGACGCATACGTGCGTTACATCTTCTCGTGATGTAGGTTCTGGTTCTCATCATCTAGATCACGCTTAGATCGATTTTCGATATTTAGTTCAGCAGAATCAATGGTGAGTCCTCATTCTCCGAGGATAATAGTTCTTTTCAGATTTTTTTTGTCCTTTAGTTTCAGTTTTGCTAGACTTAGCTGGGGCCTGTCCCAGCATTTCTAGTCAGATAAAGGCTATTTTCAGACATAGTTAGATTCAGCTTAGTATTGAGTTAATATCATCTTTGTATTAAACTCATCAGTTATCATTTATCTCAGTTATAGTATATGGATATTCCCCATCTTTTCCTTTTATTTATGATATAGCTTCTGCATCAGTTTATTATCTTTAATATGCTCATGATCAGGCCAACAAGGTTAGTTTTAGATCACTTATGGTCCCAGGTCCCGTGTCCGCGTCTCGGGGGTAGTCTCGGGGCATGAAAAACTTTGTATCATAGCATTAAGTTTAAGTGTTCTAGGATGTCTGAAAAGCCGCACTAAGTAGAGTCATTTTCATGGGTGTGAAGTTTACCACATTTAATGAGGATGAGGCTACAAAGTGTTTTAGGAAAACTTCACTTTCTTGATACTCTTATCGTGCATAAGGTATGATCTAATTCTATTCTAACTGGACGTTTCACGTTTCAGCGATCATGCCTTCCCGTAGAGATAACGCCAGGAATGCTAATACAGTTCGGCTAGTACTAAATCAGGACGTGTCGAATGCAAAGATTCGGAACAGTATTCGACTTCGGGCTCAAAGTATGAATAATCAGAACAATTAGCAGGTTACGAGAGATAAGCTTAGGGAAATTGCTAAAGTAAGAAAGAAAGCTAGAACAGGGAACTATGAGTACTTTCAGCATAAATCGGGTGGTGGAAATCACTCACAGTTTCGACAGGATCAAAATCGTAATACACTAGGGTCTAAGTCTTAGGGAGGTGTTTCAGGAAATAGAACCTACCCAAATTTTCCAAAGTGTGGTAACATCCATCTAGGAGAGTGTCTTGCAGGCAAGGAATGATGCTTTTGGTGTGGTCAGTCTGGTTATAGGGTGAAGAATTGCCATTGTGCTGGGAAAGGAAAGAAGGTAACAATACTAGGGCTCAGTCTACAGCTCCAACAGTACCGGCAGGTAGCCCAACTCAGCAGGGTGTGTCATCTTATATAGGTGGAAGTCAGCACCAAGGCAGGCTTTATGCTCTCTAGGCTCACCAAGGCCAGGAAGATTCTCATTATGGGATCACTGGTACGTTTCGAGTCCTTCTTTAGATGTTTTTGTAGTGTTAGATCCAAGGGCTACTTTTACCTTAGTAACTCTCTATATACCAGTAATCTTAGGAGTTAGTCTAGAAACTCCTTTAGAACCCTTCTCAGTCTCTACCCTAGTTGGTGACCTATTTATAGGTAGGCATGTATACATAAACCGCCTTATCTCAGTCTTTCAGAAAGTCACCTCAGCAGATCTTGTAGAGTTAGAAATCGTAGATTTCGATATAATTCTAGGGATGGATTGGTCTCAGTATTGTCATGTCTCAGTAGATTGTAGAATTCGGGTTGTTCGGTACCAATTTCCAAATGAGCTAGTCTTAGCATAAGAAGGGTGGTAGCTCAGTGCTTATATGTCGATTATATCTTACCTTAAGGCTAGAAAGAGGTGACTCTATGGGTAATGTAGCACATGTTGAGGAAGAAATAAAGGAGCTAGCAAGGGATGTTCACAGACTTGCTCGCCTTGGAGTTCGTCTTATGAGAATATCAGATGGTGGTGTAATAGTTCAGAATGGGGAAGAATCATCTTTGGTAGTAGAAGTTAAGGAAAAGCCAGACACTGATACAATCTTACTTGAACTTAAGGGTGCAGTCCACAGTCAAAGAGTGGAGGTTTTCTCCCAAGGGGGAGATGGTGTATTTCGCTATGAGGGAAGATTGTGTGTTCCTAAGGTGGGTGAATTGAGACAGCAAATTCTCGCAAAATCCCACAATTCTGTATATACTATTCATCCAGGCCCCACTAAGATGTACCGCGATCTGCAGGAGGTCTTTTGGTGGAATGTAATGAAGAGGGATATAGCAGACTTACTGTGTAAGTGCCCCAACTGTGTAGGTGTTATGACTCAAGAGATTGACATTCCTATTTGGAAGTGGGAAGTGATCAACATGGATTTCATTACAGGGTTACCTCGTACTCGTAGACAACATGACTGTCACGCCCCAAGCTACCCCCGAGACGCGGACACGGGACCTAGGACCACAAGTGATCCCAAGCTAACCCTGCTGGCATGATCATGAGCATACTAAAGATAATAAAC
>JAJONQ010047686.1:0-12442 GCA_036250385.1 Solanum microdontum
ATCAAAGTTTCCCTTCTTGCTTCATTTAGAAAGTGATTACTCTTTTCTGAAAACTAGCCCGAAGGCTCTTTGGAAATCTCAGTTTCCAATCTTGTTTAAATGTGAAAACATTTCTTTTAAACTTCTTGGGAATACATAGTCCCTATATAACTCTTTGAAGAAAAGAACTTCAAACCATAGCTTTACTCTTGCTTAACTTCAAAACTTAAGTCTTAAAACGACGTTAAAACATTGTTAAAGACCCTTGAAAACTTTAAGAAACTTTGCTTTGCTTTGACTTGCTTCATTAGCTTCTAAACTTTGAACTTAACTTTACTTGAATTTAATTATGGATTCAAGGTTCATGATCTTATGTTTATGGATGATTTCATGATGTTTAGATGTACTTTAGAGAGACTACTGGGGCGCGTCGCCCCAAGGGGTGGACTTCAGAGTCCCTTTTGCCAGCCAGCGCCCCACCCCCCTTCCCCAGGTTTTGACGATTTTTCTTCTTCGATTTTCAACTCTAAATCTTCTAAACCTCAATGGTTCTTTTACCAAACACTTAGAATCATTTATACCCTCAATACCCAATAGATTTAACTCTAAAAACAACTCAGAAACACAAATCAGATCAATACTAGGTATTCAACAATCAACCTACAAGAATTCAACAATGTTCTTCAAGAACTTCACTTTCTTAACATTCAAACAACTCCAATCTTTGCTGAATTGAACAAGTTGGTGTGTGGGTGAACTAACCCATCATGAAAAGATCTCACATACCTTAATAGGGATCACCCCCGACGAATTCCACTCCAAACGCTTGACGTTCTTGGCGAAATCTTGGCTTTTCTCCCTTTCTTTCTTCCCTTCTCTTTTCTCCAAGCCCTAAGCATAAATTCTAATTTTCTAAACTGAATAAAGTCTGTTTTTTACCCCAATTAATCTCCTAAAAATGAATTAGAGTAATTAGGTAAGGAAAAGACTGAATTGCCCTTCTAAAATCCGGATTAAACAATTTCGTATTCCAATAACCCAACTTCCAAAGGATATAACTCACTGATATGATGTCGAAATCATGCAAACTTGGCGGCGTTGGAAAGATATCTCCAAGGGATTTCCAACCATATCAAGAGCTGCTCCTAACTTATCCTGAGCTAGGAGTTATGGTCGTTTGAAAATGACCAAAACTCACTTTCTTAACCTAGACAAACTTTCCAGATTTCCTTATTCTTTCCAAAAATCAATATTTCCATATTTTATACTCTTTATAGTCATTTCTAGGTGCGAGATGTTAAAATATCTCCCCCTTGGGAACATTTGTCCTCGAATGAGCTTTACTTCACTAAGCTAAGAGTGGTAACATCTAGTTCAACCACCCAACAAGTAAATGCTAAAATCAACTTGCTCATTTTTAATTCAAAGAGTACTAAGAAAAGATTTAGTACCTTGATATGTATTCCCACCGGATTCAAAGAGATGTGGATATCTCTTCTTCATATCTTTTTCAACTTCCCAAGTAGCTTCCTCAACAAATTGGTTCCTCCAAAGGACTTTGACTGAACCTACTTCTTTGGTCCTCAATGAACCTACTTCTTTGGTTCTCAACTTGCAAACTTGGCAATCTAAATTCTGAACCGGAATCTCCTCATAAGATAAGTTATCCTTAATCCCAACATGTGCAGTTGGTATAATCAATAAAGGATCTCCCATGCACTTCTTCAACATGGAGATGTGAAACACCGAATGAACTGCTGCTAACTCTTGAGGTAACTCCAACTCATAAGCTACATTACCAATCCTCTTGACTATGCGATAAGGTCCAATATACCGGGGACTAAGTTTCCCCTTCTTACCAAACCTCATGACACCCTTCATGGGTGAAACCTTCAAATAAACCCAATCATTTACTTCAAACTCTAATGGCCTTCTCCTAACATCTGTGTAGGATTTTTGACGACTTTGCGCCGTTTTCAACATCTCCTGAATCACCTTCACCTTCTCCATGGCTTGATGAACTAAATCTAGTCCTATCAACCCTGCTTCACCAAATTCAAACCATCCAATAGGAGATCTGCATGTTCTCCCATAAAGAGCTTCATAAAGAGCCATTTGGATGCTAGAGTGATAACTGTTGTTGTAAGCAAACTCAATGAGAGGTAGGTGATCATCCCAATTCCATTTGAAATCAATCACACAAGCCCTCAACATATCTTCTAAAGTCTGAATAGTGCGCTCTGCTTTCCCATCTGTCTGAGGATGAAAGGCAGTACTTAAATTCACATTTGAACCCAAACCTTTCTGAAACAATTTCTAGAACTGTGTAGTAAATTATGCACCTCTATCTGATATAATAGAGACCGGAACCCCATGAAGTCTTACCACTTCCTGGATATACGACTTGGCATAATCTTCTGCTGAATGGGTAGTCTTTACTGGTAGAAAATGGGCTGATTTAGTCATTCTATCTACAATCACCCAAATAGAATCATGTTGTCTGTGAGACCTTGGCAAACCTGTGATGAAGTCAATATTAATCATCTCCCACTTTCATTCTGGGAGTTCTATATTCTACGCCAAACCACCAGGCCTTTGGTGTTCAACTTTCACTTGCTGGCAATTCAGACATTTTGCAACAAACTCTGCAATATCCTTCTTCATACCATTCCACCAATATACCTCTCTCAAATCACGGTACATTTTGGTGGAACCCGGATGTATGGAATATCTGGAGCTATGAGCTTCCTCCATGATCCTCTCTTGGAGTTCATCCACCATTGGTACGCACAATCTACCTTGGTATTTTAACACACCATCTCCCCCTTGTTCAAAAGCTAATACCCTTTGCTTGTGAACATTTGCCTTTAAGTCTAGCAAAATGGGATCTTAGTCTTGCTTTTCTTTCACTTCTGACACTAGTGATGATTCAACCCCATTTGTCACCACTATTTCTCTTTCTGTAGAATCCATCAGTCGGACTCCTAATCATGCAAGTCTATGCACATCTTTCGCTAACTCTCTCTTTTCTTCATCGACATGGGTAGTACTACCTATAGACAACCTGCTCAAGGCATCAGCAACAACATTAGCCTTACCTTGGTGATAAAGAATACTCAAGTCATAATCCTTGAGTAATTCTAACCACCTCCTTTGTATGAGATTAAGCTCTTTCTGGGTGAACACATATTGAAGACTCTTGTGATCAGTGAATACATCAACATGCACACCATACAAATAATGACGCCAAATCTTCAAAGCGAAGACTACTGTAGCCAACTCTAAATCATGGGTTGGATAGTTCTTCTCATGAACCTTCAACTGTCTGGAGGCATAACCTATCACCTTGCCATTCTGCATTAGAACACAACCCAAACCAACTCTAGATGCATCACAATAAACCACAAAACCGTGAGTACCTTCTGGTAAGGTCAACACTGGGGCAGTAGTCAACCTCTTCTTTAATTCTTGAAAGCTTTTCTCACAAGCTTTAGACCATTGAAATTTAACAGTCTTCTGAGTTAATTTTGTCAAAGGAGACGAAATGGATGAGAAACCCTCTACAAATCTTCTGTAGTAGCCAGCTAAATCCAAGAAACTCCTAATATCAGTTGGAGATGTGGGTCTAGGCCAATTCTGCATTGCCTCAATTTTCTGAGCATTAACTTTAATTCCCTCTCCAAACACAATATAGCCTAAGAATACCACAAACTCAAGACAAAACTCACACTTAGAGAACTTGGCATACAACTCCTTATCTTTCAAAGTCTGAAGAACTATTCTGAGATGACTAGCATGATCTTCTTCATTCATTGAATAGATTAGTATGTCATCAATGAAGACGATAACAAACATATCCAAATAAGGTTTGAGACTCTATTCATAAGGTCCATGAATGCTGCTGGTGCATTAGTTAAACTGAACGACATGACCAAAAACTCATAATGACCATAACGGGTCCTGATTGCTGTCTTTGGAATGTCACATTCCCTTACTTTCAACTGATGGTAGCCTGATCTGAGGTCTATCTTAGAAAACCAAGAAGCACCCTGAAGCTGATCGAAAAGATCATCAATCCTTGGAAGAGAATACTTATTCTTGATGGTAAGCTTGTTCAATTGACGGTAATCTATACACATCCTAAGGGAAACCATCTTTCTTTCTCACAAACAAGACCGGAGCGCTGCAAGGTGAGACACTTGGTCAAATAAAGCCCTTATCTAAAAGATCTTTCAACTGCTCTTTCAACTCTTTCAACTCAGCTGGTGCCATTCTGTATGGTGGAATAAAGATAGGACGAGTATTTGGAATAAGATCTATATCGAAGTCTATCTCTCTCTCAGGAGGGACCCCGGGAAGATCATCTGGAAAGACTTCTGGAAACTCTTTTACTACTGGAACTGACTGAATAAGAGGTATCTCAGCACTTGAGTCATTAACTCGGACTAAGTGATAGACACACCCCTTAGAAACTAACTTCCTTGCCTTAAGGTACGAAATGGAATGACCCTTAGGCACTGCTAAACTGCTTTTCCACTCTAAGACTGGCTCATTTGGAAACTGAAACTTGACAACTCGAGTTCTATAATCAACTAAGGCATAATAGGCATGAAGCCAGTCCATACCAAGAATGACACCAAAGTCTACCATGTCTAACTTAACTAGATCAGCCATGGTATTCTTGTGATTGAAAAAAATGGGACAATCATGATAGACTCTCCCTGCTAGAATAGACTCCCCAACAGGTGTAGAAACACAAAAGGGTTCACAAAGTTTCTCAGGAAGAACATCAAACTTATTTGCAACATAAGGGGTTACAAAAGATAAACTTTCCCCTGGGTCTAGCAAAGCATAAACATCAAAAGTAAAGACTTTGATCATACCAGTAACAACATCTGGAGAGTTCTCTTGCTCTTGACGACTAGTGATTGCATAAAAACGGGTTGTTCCTATGCCAGAACTAGAAGTAGCTCCTCTAGGTGCTGCCCTGTCTGGTGGAACAACTGAAGAAGACTGGCTCTATTGCCCCCCATTACCCTGCATGTTCTTTGGACACTCTCACATGAAATGTCCACTCTGACCACACTTGAAACAACCAGTGGAGCCTTCACGACAGATACCTGAATGGTTCCTACCACACTTGGCACAGGCAGGAGGCTTACTACCCCCTTGCGCCACACTACCCTATGAATATGTAGGTTTAACTCTGGAATTTTGACCATAGTACTCACTCTTGTTCTTAGGTGCAGGTGCACTAGCAGATGATGGAGCAGGTCCCTTCTGTTTCTGATGGAAAGACGATCGTTCTGCATTAATCTTCTGCTGCCCGGACTCATTCCCTGTCTTAGCTCTCTTGTTCTTGAACTCCTCTCTATCCCTCAGCTTCTCTTCCTCTACCTGCTGCACATAGACCATCAACCTCGAGATGTCTATGTCCCCAATAAGCATAGCTGCCTGACCCTCCTTGCTTGACAGGCGACCCAAACCAGTAACAAACAAAGTCATCCTACTTCTCATGTCCACAACCATTTCAGGAGCATAGCGAGACAGTTGGGTGAACTTCAACCCATACTCATGCACACTCAAAGAATCCTGCTTTAGTGTGAGAAACTCACATACCTTAGCCTCTTTCAATTCTCAGGGAAAGAATCGCACCAAGAAGGCCTCATCAAAACATGCCCAACACGCAGGTGGTGCATTCTCAGCTCTACCCCTTTCCACTGATCAAACCAGGTCCTAGCAACATTCTTTATCTGATATGCAACTAGCTCAACTCTTGCAGTATCAACACCATGCATCACATCGAGTACATTTTTCAGTTCCTCAATGAAATTCTCTGGGTCCTCCGCAGTGCTCGAACCAGTGAAACTTAGGGGATTCATCCTTAAGAACTCATGAATCCTTGAAGGGTCAGCCTCTTCTTTCTGAGCTTCTATCTGCTGCCCAACCTGATTGGTCACAACTTAGCTAAGTATCCTTATAGCCTCTTTAAACTCAACATTAGAGACCTCTCCTTGCGATTGTAGTTCAGGTGCATTAGGTAATTCTTGCTTTTCAACATTCCTCCTAGCTGGATGACCTCTGACTGCTCTTCGTGGAGGCATGGTTATCTGAAAACATGCATAAGCACAAATTAGAGGGAAACTGTATAGAGATAAACTCTAACGCACGAAAAAAGTGTGCAAGAAGTGAGATAGTTCTTAAATGTTGCAGCCTCCTAATTATAGATGTGGCGCGCTTCACACCGATAACTAGGACTCTATAGACACGACTTTATAGACTCCCTAGGACTCTTGAACTTTGTGCTCTGATACCAAGTTTGTCACGCCCCGAGCCTACACCCTGGACGTGGCTGGCAAACGAAGACCATTGCTGGCCCCAAGCGAACCCTTGACCTGGCATACTTAACTCAGCGGAAGACTTCACTCAAATAAACAGTCTCATATAATAACTTAAAAAATAATAAACTGGCCAAAATGGTACGTAAGTCATTAAACAACATCTGAAGGATAAAGAAAGACATCTTCACTAATAACTATCTGAATGTCTGTGAAGCTTCTAAAATACTGAGAGGGATGTTGGGACAAACCCCACAACATACTAATAAATGAAAGACTGAAAGAAAATTAAAGAGTCCTCCGGAATGCAAGGAGGCTCACCACTGACTCTGAGTTGGTCAACTGGATCAACGAGGTGCTAGATGTTGATCATGGTTACCAACGTCTGCATCATAATAAGATGCAGGCCAACTGGCATCAGTACATTGAATGTACGAGTATGCGAGTTGGAATGCTAAGCAAGACATAGGCTAGAGAATTTGAAAGAAACTGAATAACTTACCTGACTCAACTCAACTCAACCGGACTGACTCATTTCAATATAAGGCAATTTAAAACAAGTGCAATATAAAGAAAAGCTATTTAAAAACATACTATAAACGCTGTGTGTATGCAAAGATACCATAAATCTGAGATGTATGTAGAAATACAAAAGAACTGATGTATATAAAAATACAATAACTGCTGTGAGAGTTTCTCTAACCGAAAACCATCACATAAGAGCTATAGTGATGATACAACGATCAAACTCACGCTGCCAGAGCATCCTATACCCGGCCAAAGGTATAGAACCTGAACTGCCTAATGGATTCACTAGTCTAATTTGAAAAGGATTCATCTAAAAAGTATGAACCTCTTCTACCCATGATGGCTATATGGTTCTATGGGGGCTGTTGGTTCTTTGAGCGCTCCCCCAATTCAGTGCTCACTACTACTCCAAAAAATGTACTGGCTTTTATATTTTTAAAACATATTTCCTATGTAATTTGAGATTAGTGCTCAAAAGAACTTAGCTCAAAGGCTATCTTGGAAATCAAAGTTTCTTTCTTGCTTCATTTAGAAAGCGATTACTCTTTTCTGAAAACTTGCTCGAAGGCTCTTTGGAAATCTCAGTTTCCAATCTTGTTTAAATGTGAAAACATTTCTTTTAAACTTCTTGGGAATACATAGTCCCCTTATAACTCTTTGAAGAAAAGAACTTCAAACCATAGCTTTACTCTTTCTTAACTTCAAAACTTAAGTCTTAAAACAACGTTGAAACAATGTTACAGACCCTTGAAAACTTTAAGAAACTTTGCTTTTCTTTGACTTGCTTCATTAACTTCTAAACTTGACTCTTAACTTCTTTGACTTTGAACTTAACTTTATTTGAATTGAATTATGGATTCAAGGTTCATGATCTCATATTTATGGATGATTTCATGATATTTAGATGTACTTTAGAGTGTTAGAATCAACTAGGAAACATAGGTATATCACTTAGGAACAAGGATGAGAAGGTGGGGAAAAATGGAGAGAACTGGCGTCCTTGGCGCTCTGAGAGGCGCGGGGAGCCAGCCCTCAAACGCCAGAGAGACTGCTGGGGCGCGCTGCCTGGCGCGTCGCCCCAAGGGGTGGACTTCAGAGTCCCTTTTGGGGCGCGCTGGCTGGCGCGGCGCCCACCCCTCTTCCCCAGGTTTTGACGATTTTTCTTCTCCGATTTTCAACTCTAAATTTTCTAAACCTCAATGGTTCTTTTCCCAAACACTTCGAATCATTTATACCCTCAATACCCAATAGATTTAAATCGAAAAACAGCTCGTAAAGACAAATCAAATCAATACTAGGTATTCAACAATCTACCAACAAGAATTCAACAATGTTCTTCAAGAACTTCACTTTCTTAACATTCAAACAACTCCAATCTTTGCTGAATTGAACAAGTTGGTGTGTGGGTGAACTAACCCAACATGAAAATATCTCACATACCTTAATAGGGATCACCCCCGACGAATTCCACTCCGAACGCTTGACGTTCTTGGCGAAATCTTGGCTTTTCTCCCTTTCATTCTTCCTTTCTCTTTTCTCCAAGCCCTAAGCGTAAATTCTAATTTTCTAAACTGAATAAAGTCTGGTTTTTACCCCAATTAATCTCCTAAAATTGAATTAGAGTAATTAGGTAAGGAAAAGACTGATTCGCCCTTCTAAAATCCGGATTAAACAATTCTGTATTCCAACAACCCGACTTCCAAAAGACATAACTCACTCATATGATGTCGAAATCGTGCAAACTTGGCGGCGTTGGAAATATATCACCAAGGGATTTCCAACCATATCAAGAGCTGCTACTAACTCATCTTGAGCTAGGAGTTATGGTCGATTGAAAATGGCCAAAACTCACTTTCTTAACTTACACAAACTTTCCAGATTTCCTTATTCTTTCCAAAAAATCAATATTTCCATATTTTAAACTCTTTATAGTCGTTTATAGGTGCGAGATGTTACATTTGTGTAGGTGGAGGAAAGTTTTTTTTGGACAATTTAAATAGTAGAATATTTGAATGGTAGATTTTTCTTTCATGATTTTTTTTTGTATTTACAATTGTTCTCCTTTGCTATTAAGAACAAGTATAAAAAATCAATAGAACATATAAAAAGTGCAAAGTAACACTTAAACGGGGCAGGGTGTAGCGGGGCAGGGGGGGTTAAAATCTTAGCGGGTCGAGGCTTGAGCTGCCCTAACCCACCCCAACCCGCCCTATTGCCATCCCTAAAACTAAGCATATGCCTCTTATTTATAAATTAATTATAAATATATAACCCTTTACATTGATGCTCCCCTAAATAATTATAATAGATGTCCCAAGTGATAATTTCACTTAAATGATACTAAATCAGTATATATATATATATCATTAAGATTTCTGTGTTTAGAATTTACTCATTAGTCAATGATACTAAATCACTAAATGTATACGGTTTGTGTTTGCCTAATCTTTTATAAGTTTACATCTTGAATCTTCAGTTTTTTCCAGTTATTTCAGTAAAAAAATTGGATGATCAAAACTCCATCAAAGAGGATTACTATAGGTATATCATTGCATGAATTTTTTTTTGACGATCCACCATTTCTTCTTTGGATTTAACACAAGATTTTGGAGTGATTGCAGGGTCAATTGCAAACATCTAGAGCAATTGAAGGAAAGAGGTCGATTCAAGAGTTTAGATCTAAGCACAAAGATGACCCAATTGTTATGCAACAAATTATCAAATCAAGAGTTTAGATCCAAGTAAAGAAAATTGCTTCTAATAGCAATGAGTCCAAAACAAACAATGATGTCATTTCTGGTTTGATGGAACAAAATGAATTTGAGGAATTTCAAATATTTGTATAAACCTTAGTAGTATATACTAATTTGTTTATATTTCTGTATTTGTATATTTCGTTCTTATATTGTACTTATCTATACGTATTTGTGTATATACAAAATGTTGATCGGTTCTGTATTGTTTTGTTTGTATATTTCATTTTCATGTATATTATCAGCCACAATACCTTATACGAATTCAATGTATTATTTTCAACATTTATATACAATTGATTGTTTATCTATTTTAAAGATTTATATAAATAATTGCATATAATATGTTCACTTGTATAAATGTTGAAATTAACTATGTTAACGAAGTTTTTTTTAAAGTGAATTTATTTTTGGACATACTTTTTTAGTGTGTTAGATTTCTACTCAAAGAAGCACCCCAAGAATGCCCCACACATGCAATGTTATACAAATAATTATTTATATACATATACAATTCATCCACTCAATAATAGTACATATATGTATACAAATACATATAATTAATCTATATACGAATAAAAAACAATTTTCAAATACATATACAATTATGGTGTTCTTCGTGTCGAAGAAGTCATTTTAGGCAATAAATTATAATAAAATATAATTACCTTATTTTATGGGTTTGTTTTCCAATTTTTGTAATCGAAATTACCGTCTTTTCGTCATTTATTTTAAAAATTAAATTTTTATAATTTTTAAGTAAAAACCCTAGATATACAAACGTTAGCCGCATAGCAAATGAAAATATAGCTATAAAGCGTAATTAGATAAACTGTAGCTATGAAGGCTAATTAAGTTTTTTTTTTCTCTTTGCTATATATGAAAATTTCTCAATTTAATACTCACCTTCTTTTCCTATATCAACACTGTCATTTGATCACTAATATTTTAATTAGTTATAGTTTCTTTCTTCTGGTAAGTAATTTATCTTCTCATCCATTGTTAGATCGATAACGAGTTGAAACAATATGTTCCTTCTAAATATCTCAATCAAAGATCAATATAGGGATAAAAGTAGATACCACATATTGTCATGTATTTCGTCTTCAACTAAGCGCACATGCAACACTTGACAACTCACTCACATTCTTGCACAACTTGCTCACAATCTTTTATGTCAAGTTATCCTAAGATACTAAGAATCATTAAGGACATGGTAGAAAGAACAAGAGAAAATTGCAAAAGAGATTTATGTTGGAGAGAACTTGAATTATTTGCTTGGTGCCTTTACAAATAAATACCCCTCTATTTATACTACTCATCTAAGGACTAATTTGTCCATATAAATTGTGTACAAGTCCCTATTCTAAAATTTTCTACACAATTATAATATTTCAAGGATCATCCGTATAAAGTTATGGAATTCTAAGGTCTTTTTAGAGTATTCTCCATATATCACTAGAATATTCCACTAAGGACTAGTATTCTTCCTATGTAAGTCTTTCACATGAAAAATATTATACCACGTGGTGCCTAAATGACATGATGATGTAGCAAATCATCACATGATGCTTACAAACTTGATCTTCGTAGTGAATATCAAGTTGGTATTACCTTCAATGTTTCTGATCTTTCTTTAGTTGATGCAGGACTGAATTCGAGAATGAAGTCCCTAGATGAGGAAGAGAATGATAGTATCCATGAAAACTCAACATCATTTTAGGAAGATTGGAAGTTTCAAGAGGACCCATGACAAGATTCCAAACAAGGATTTCAAGACAAGCTTAATGAGTTCGAATTAGCAATTAAAAAGTGTCATGTGATAGAAAAAGAGCTCGAGACCAATAAAGATATTTTTCCAAGTCTTACATCTAGTTGGAGGTTGAAATTAAAATCCAAGATGAAATGGAATGGGGCCTAAAGCTCCCCTCAAATAGAGAAAATATTGCAGCCCAAAACTGGTGTTGTTTTAAGGGAAAATTAGCAAACTAGTCATAATACCTAACATAATTAGTCAAAACAACTACACTTTAAAATATTTATTTAAAATGTCAATATTTTAGAAAATAATTTGTATCCAAATATTATTAGTTATCTTTCTTTTATTTCTCAAAACAGTCCAACATTAGACCAAATTCTAAACCAATAACCGATAAGAAAAAAAATACACCACTACCCATTACCCATCTTTAATTTCCCAATCCTTGACGTTTTCTTTCCCCACCTTTCACATTTTCTTTTTTATCTTTCTTCAAGATTCTCTGCAGATCAAGACAAAATAAATTATTCAAGGTTCTACTAATTTGTTCAACAAATCTCTAAACTAATTCAAGAAATATCTCAATAGTGAAAGGTAATTTTGATTATTTAGTGAGATTTCTTTTGATATTTGTAACACCCCATATCCTAGATAGAACAGATTGTAGAAATCAGAAGTTACAGGTGCCACCGACGGGCACCACCCATGGACCGTAGGGTGACCCACAGACCCTAGGTGGGGTCCGTGGATGGCCACATACAGCCCTCCCCAGAAATAGTCCAGAAAAATGTCTAAGGGACGACCCACGCCGGACCTACGGACCGTAAGTTAGACCACGGGCCGTGGTCTTGGTACATGAATCTAGACCCCCAGAACCTAGTCTCTGAGAAGTAGGTCCCTTGATTTGGCAAGAAGAGTTCCAACCTTTGTTGCCCCTCGGTAGAGTGAGTCTACTTAGCGAACTGGCTGAAGCAAATGATGGTTGACCAGGACGGATCGTGGGTCAGTCCGTCGGTTGGCCTCGACAACTTTTAAGTCAAGGGTCGTTTGGTCTTTTCCCTATGCATTGGACACCTAAACTACAT
>JAJONQ010047690.1:0-12116 GCA_036250385.1 Solanum microdontum
TATTATCTATGGACATCCAAGGGGGAGTGTTATAAAATAATATATTGTGGATGTCCACTACATCAAGAAGTTACTCCATTACTTTCCTCCATTATGAAAATAACCATAACCTCCATAACCTCCATAACCTCCACCTTTATAACCATTATTCTTGTAACCTTTCACTTTCATAACCTCCCCATTATATTCATGTTAATGTCATGTTTATAACTAACCTTTTGTATGCCTCTATGTTACACTATAAATAGAGGCATAAGAGTTCATATTGTACACACTTGAAGATTTGGTGAACACTTGAAAGAAAGAATGTTAGTTTATATTGTTCCTCTTGTCTTATAGTCTTCTTCTCTTCCTCTTTATATTGTTCTTTTGTCCTTAAGTTTTACATCAAATATGAATTTATATAGGCATAATAGAGAAATAGCATAAGACATCATAAACCTACAAATTAATGTTTGGAGGTTATGGACATCAAAATTATGAGAGTCTTGAATATTATTAAAAATTAAAATTAAAGAGGCGTAGGTCATGGGTTAAATAATAAAGAAAAAAACACTTAAAATATTAAAATATATTATCATTTTATGATTAGAAGTGATGCTAACAAAGAAAAAAAATGTGAAAAGTCTTTGTTATACTTTTTTTTAGCCCAATTTTCTATACTTTTTTCACTTAACATAATGAAATTGAATTGCACTTTCTATATCTAAAAAAGTAAAACTTTAATTTCATGTAATGAAAATCCCGGAAATTGAAGTAAAATAAATATCAACACGAATATTTTCATTCGTTTGAGCTTTGAAGAAAACAAAACAAATAAAAGAAGAAAAATAATCTAATTACTTCACTTTCATTTTCCTATCTTTCTTATCGGATTAACACGCGCTGGAAAATTCACATGGCCTTTCTGTCTCTCTTTCTCCTCAATCTGGAAGTCCAAGTTCTTGCTATGTGTAAGATCAAAAGAGAGACAGAAAGGCCAAGTTTCATAGTGTAGTTTTAGTAGTACTTAATAATCTTCTTCAATGTTTGTTATTTAACTTGAAATAAGAAACGTTTAGGTGCCTCTTTGACTCTTTAACTTATATCTCAACAGTTACGTGAGAAAGACTTTAAGAATTAAGGAAAACACTACTTCAAATATGAAATAAAAAGAATAATCATGAGCAAGGGTTTGATGAAATAAAAAATTATGAATTTATATAGACAAAAATGGAGGAATTTTTAAAGAAAATATAAATAGTTCTATGTGCAATAATATTTGTGAACCTTTGTTAATAGTTAGTATTATTACACACAAAGTTACAAAAACTAATTTGCATCTAAACAAAAATACAGACTTGCAATAATAAAAAAATTATAAAATTCAAACTAAAGAAGTTACATGGAGAAAACATAAACACACACATCTTCCTTAGGACCTCATCATAAGAAAATAGATAAAAATAAGAATACAGAATCAATGCCTACTTTTTTGAGCTCTTGTCTAACACCCTCTTCTTTTGACAAACTAATCAATATTCAAGTATTCTTCATCTGGTCAAGTTAAAGCATGAATTTGACAATATAATAATACTACAAAGAACAATGAAACATAAAGATATAAAGAATAATCATAAGTTAGGATTTCATGAAACAAAAACTTGTGAATTTATATAGATAAAATGGAGAGATACCATAAAGTATCTTAAAATTTATAATTTAATAGTTGGAGGTTATGAATATGAAAACTTAAAAGTCATGGAATTAATAATATTATTAAGAATAGAAATTTAATAGATTTAAGTTATAAAAGTGAAACTTAAAAATTAAATAAATAAGAAAAAAGACAAATAAAGAAGATAAAAGAAATACATTTATATTATATAAAGATATAAATTTCTTGAATTGAATAAATAAAAAAAAAGTGAAAAAAGAACAAAGAAAGGAAAGACCATTAAAAAACCATAAAATTAACTATCGTGAATAGTTTGTCGGAAATTTTAAAAATCAAATGAAAAGATTTGTAATACTTGATGAGAAATTGAGAAATAGTTAGGAAAAGAGAATAATAGCATTAATGACAAAATAAATGAAATATGGCTATCGATTAAATTTTTTGGTGAATTTTTTTTTGTATTTTAAAATTAAAGAAAAGGTTAAAAAAATCACAAAAAAATAAATAGAATTGAAGCTCATAGAGAGCGCCATATCACCATTTTCATATTCAGCTTTATTATTATATATAGATTGATTCCTGTCAAACTTTCAAATGAAAAAATTATGAAAGCTTACCCCTCCTAAAACATGTCATATATCCTAAAGATCAATTGCAAGCATGTTGCACTCTATCAAAATACGGCCTGAGGTCTACTACAATCTCATTATCATCAGAATCAGATTCAGTGGAACCTTAAGAAAACAAACAAAAGGAAGGAAAATTATTTACTGGAACACCAATTTGTATCAATACAAAATAAATATGTAATATGTGTAGAATGTTTTACCTTCTTGCCAATAAAGTCAATCTCTAGCTAGTACATAACTTTGCCTCCACATTTGCAGGTAAAGTAGAACTCGTAAATTTTAAAATAATACGACATTCAACGCTAAAGATAGATTTAAAGGCTAGTATGGTAATAGGTCTACTCAAGACGCCCCTTGCCATCAATGAGAGTTCAGAATACCTTAGTCTATTTTCCTTCCAATGAGCACGTATATCCAAATTTGAATTTACTTTATGGTCAATATTTGACTCCTATGTAACGACCTGTTCCCGTCGTTATAGAAAATCCAACAGGCAAAATTTTGGGCCGAAAAACTTTTTCGTAGTAATTTGGAATTTCCCAACCTAGTCCAGATTTGGATGAAATCAGAGTTAGTAAGATCTAGGGAAATCTGGTAACAATTGGGTGATTTAATTATGATTTTGATCATATGAGTAGATAGCTAAGATGTTAAGGAAACCGTACGATTTTACGAAATTGATTCCGGGTGAGTAGAACTCCCGAAACTGATCTTAGCGTGAATGGGTAGTTTTTGAGTATCGTTGGTTGAAGGTGTGTTGTGAAATGGGAGTTTGGAATTCTTTAAACGACTCACTGGTTCCGTGCAAGCCGCTAAGACTGGATTATTCCCTCCAGGGTGGGGCCTTTGTAGCGTGGTAAGTACCGCTATGGCAGGACAATCACGATTTAAGTCGGAAATAAACCCCAAAAATATTTTACTCTGCACTTTTCGACTTTGAAAGCTAGGAGACGACCCCAGGTGCTTTCTTGATGGGTTTTCACCATTCTAAAGGCTAAATGTAAGGTTTTAACTCTCCGAATCCATTTTTCGATCCGTAGATCATAATCTAATGGGTAATTATCGATGGGGGAGGGTTTTGATTTGGGAATTATGGTGGAAAAAGCCCTAATTTGGGGTATAGGAATCAAGGGTTTAACCTAGGGTTGATCTTATTGATTATGATACAGGTAATTAAGTCTTGTATGTTGATCCTAACATTATATTGATTGTTGTAGACCAAAAACAAGCGGAAACAATCCGTAAATGGAAGGATCAAGTTTCTTAGGGGATTTCAAGTTTTGTTCGAGGTAGGTGATGATTGTGATTTAATGTTGTGTGATATATGTTTGTTCTTGCTTCATTATAATACATGTATGTATGTGAATGTTGCATTATTGATCACACTAATTGTAAATGAGGATAGATGAATGATGAATGCCATGAATTATGACTTGATTGTATGGTTATGAGAATGTACTTTGTGATTTTGATCGTGGCTTGTTGAATGAATTGGGTGTTGCGTTCCGACACACTAACTTGGATCGGTTACCACATTTCGGCATAATTATGGGATCGGTTGCCACGTTCCGGCATAAACATTAGATCGGATACCACGTACCGGTATGTTAACAGTTTGGGTTTAGGTTCCATGAGAGGACCATTGATTTGACATAACTGTGATATTGAGAATTGTGAAACTGTTCGTTGTTCGTAAATGATATTGATATTGTATATGTTCGGTGTATGTATGTTATTATTGTGTTGTAATGACTTATGTATGTTGTACTTATTGGGATAGCTACGTGATCCAGTACAATGTGGTTGTGTACTGATACTGCACTTGCTCTTTCCTTGTTGAGTACAGGGCATCTTCAAGCGGCTATTGACAGACCTCGTTTAGAAGATCAGTGATCGTTCAAATTCAAGGGTGAGTTGGTTCTTCCGGGATGCCATGAGTTCTCTTTTCGTTTAAGTCCCCATTTCGGACTTAGACTAGTGCATTAGGATTTCTTATGTTTAATTGGGTTGTACCCATTTTCTTAGACTTGTTGAACTTTAGATGTTTTGGTACATTGAATTTCAGGTTCTAGGTATTATTCCGCATTTGTTTTGGTTGTTAGACTTTTGTTTGGACTTTATGGGAACTCCCTATTTCTTTCCTTAGCATTTAAACCTGCTTCTGTATCTTTAAATGCCTTAGTTTTTGGTTAAGTTGCTTAGCTTGGATTGTAGTAGTGGTTCTCCCACCGGAGGGTTAGTGTGGGTTCCAATCATGATGGTTTGGGTCGTGACATCCTCCAAGTACAAATTCAATTGTGTTTTATTTTTACTACACCCCAGTTGGTTATCAAACTCTTCAAGTTCATCCCTCATTTCATTTCTAGTTTCCCCCCAACAAGGAAAATGAGGTTGAAGGTATATAACATTCTTTGAATTACAAATGTAAATTATCATTAACAATTTTTACCTTTGCTTCAACAGTGTTCAGATCAATTTTAGAGAAGATAAATTTCACAAACTTAAGCTTATATCGAGGATCAATAAAAATGGCTAATGATAAGATCATATTGTAAGATTTCCAATATTGTTTGAATTTTTTTAACGTTGATGTAGCTATTTCACTCATAATTGGATCATAATTTTGTTTTTCTTCCTCTAATTACTTCTGAATTTTTCACACGTTATGTAGATACAAATTAGTAGTTGGATATTGGCTTCCAGAGAACAATGTAGTAATGTTATAAAATGATTTCAAAAATTGAGCAATCGTCTCTACTCTTTTCTATTCCCCTCGGAAAGAACATGCGTTAAAATCAGTATCAATCAATTTATATTAAATATAAGCTTGTTGGTAGAGGATCACACTTTCAAGCATTAGATAAGTGAAATTCCAACAAATTGCCATGTCTTGATGAAGCTTTTCTGAACACGGTAGCCCAAGATTTTTTGTGCATTTCACAAACATTAAAATTCTTCCTTTGAAATGTTTAATATGTTTAACATATTCTCTAATATTTACATAGTTGCATTAGCTTTCTCCAAACCCACCTTCACAATTAAATTCAAGATATAGTTTCCACAATGAATATGAAAGAACTTTCCATCACAAACTAGTTTTTGCATCAAAGATAAGTGTTCTTTTAAATTAGTTACCATACCCCTATTACAAGTAACGTTATTCAAAGTAAGAGAGAATTTTTTTTCTTCAATACCCATTCCTTAATGAACTCAATTAGTAAATGACCCAAAATAACACAAGAATATGAAGGGTGCACATGAAGAAAAATCAACACTTTTTTTTTTGAAGAATTCCATTCGAATCAACATAATGTGCAGTTAAACACATATGTCCATTTGACCCTAGAGAAGTCCACATGTTTGAAGTCAAACACACTCTACTAGGAATCACTGCAAGCTCATTTTTTAGATATTCTTTTTTCTTATCATACATCTTCAAAATATCAGACTTGCCGGTATTTCTTGAAATGATTTTCACAGTTATATTTAAGTATAAATGGATATTCCTATTTTCTTGGTGTTCGCCAAAGCTGAAAGGATCATTATGCTTTAGAATGACCACGTATACTTTCTCATGATAAATTGTTTAATCAATTGATTTATGCTCTTGTGCTTTGTCTAAGTGTAAACTAATATGCAGTTTTAGATTCGAAGTTTCGGAAATAAAGTATGCTAAAATGATCTACTTACAGATCTTACATTGAGCTTTTAACCTTTCATTACTTGTAGCGTGAGGCAATTTCAGAAAAAAAATTCAAACATCATAAGTTTATTTTTTTGCTCGTTCTGTAGGGACCGATGAACTAATCTCACAAGAATCCTCATAGATGTCCTCATTAGTCTTCATTGGCATCTTTTCCTAACATAAATAAAATCTCATATACAAAGGACAGACCAAAAACAAGTGTCAAAAGCATGAAATTAATGTTTTGTAAAAAAAATTCAAGCATGAAATTTAATATTCTATAAAAAAAAATGCAAATTGTAAACTACATTGACAACAATAAATAATCTTTTGCCACAATGTTATTCAGAAACGAGGAAGAAAATTTCAGGAGATTAATCACAAACTCTAGCCCTAAAATTTCAAAAAAAAAAAAAAAAAGGAAGAGAAAGAGGGAAGATGAGGAAGAGGGATTCATAGGGGAGAAGTTGAGAGACTTACCAGATTATCTTTGTGACTGTGATTCGTGGATGAAACAACGAAGTTGATGCTAAAAATCGCTTTTAAAATCTTGAAAAAAGTCACATCTTTTGAGAGGTTAGAGAAAAATCTACAATGCCAATATTTGATCCGTAGTTTACCCATAAATACTCATATTTTAATGGGTTAAATATGAGTACAAATCCAAATATTATCCATATTTAAAAATCACTCATTCAATCCATATTTAATGAATGGATTGGACGGTTAAGTGAAAAATGGGATCACCAACACTAATCACATATAAGGGACTAATCAACTTCAGTGAAAAATGGGATCACCAACTCCAAGTAATATCTTTGACTATTACAATTACTACACATACATTAATACTTTCATGACACGTTAATTAATTTCGTAGCAATACTCAATCCAACTAGTTTTTATTAATATTTAAAAAAATCACCTTCTCACCGGATTCATCCCCACTTATTTGTAACACCCGGAAACTAGTTGAAATAGTGAGTTCTAGAGCCTCGTATGGGAGTTTTGGAGTTTCGTATGAGGGTTAAACTAGTAGAAATGATTCTCATACTTAGAATAGGGATTTTAAGGGTTAAACGTCCGGGTACGACCCCCCAAGGACCACCCAAGGGATCCTAGAGGGGACCCCAAAAGCAGCCCCTAAAATGCAAAATCTGGGCAGACCTACACTTGGCCACCTACTGGCCGTAGGTGGACCCATGCCCCGTAGGTGGGGTCGTGGGTAAAGGTCTGCATAGACCTTCAGCCTTAAGCCACAGACCACACCCATGAAGGGTGCAGTACGGTCCGTCAACCCACGTACTGTTCGTAGGTGGGGATTCGTAGGTCATGCCAGGTTTAGGTGTTTTAGTTTTAAGTTAAGTGTTTGGGAATTGATTAGTTAATTAATTAGGGGTTAAGGTAGGTCGGTTAGTTAGTTAAATTACCACCTATATAAGGTTAATAGACCCCTAAACTAATCACTTTAACTCATTCATCTAAGGCCCCAAATTACTCTCCAAATATTCTCTCTGAAGAAGAAGAAGAAGAAGAAGAAGAAGAAGAAGAAGAAGAAGAAGAAGAAGAAGAAGAAGAAGAGAAGAGAAGAGGGCAGTGTTTCTCCATTGATTCAAGATTTTTTTAGGGATTTTAAAAGAGGTATCTTTAGCTTATTTATCTATGGGTTCTTCCCCATAGATCCCCCTAAGTTTTCCCCCAATTGAGAAGTCAAAAACTCAATTCTAGCTAGGGTTGTGCTTGCATTGTGGGTAAGGATTGTGTATGATTCCAATCTAGTGGATAATGCCTAATTATGATTGTATTAGAATTGTTTTATGATATGATGTTGATTTCATGTGATTTCTATGGTAAACCCTAATCTAAATTGATGAATGTGATCTTTGAGGGTTTATGCCATTAAAGGCAAAGTTAAAGGTCCATAGGTGATCTTCCTAAATCAATGTCATGTGTAGTAATTGATCAAAGTTAGGATCATATAATCATGAATTGGACTAGACTCTATTGCATATGATGAATCTTGACATGTAAAGTTGAATTTGAACCTTTATGATCAATTGTGACTAGAATCACCTAGTAATGGAAGATGTGATCAAAATACCTTGAAATCTAGGTATAAAGAAAGAAACCTTGAGAGTAAGGTGTGTGATCATGATAGCTAGGGCTTTAGGGTGAAGTTAATCTGATTGGCTATTGATGTTAAGGCTTTGAGAGTAAAGTCTAAAAGAGAATAGAAGTCTAATAGGTAGAATTGTGGTGTAAGGTCTATACTCACCTAACCTACCTTATGAATGTTTGATAGATGAAAGTGATAGAATCACTTGAACATGGATTGATTGTCAAGGATATTCTTCCATGAGAGATAAGTGTTAAGCAAGGCTTAACAAGTAAACCTTAGGGTGTATGCTTGGCTCCAAGTGGATATTGAAGATGAGATGGAGTGTCACACAAGATAGGGTCCGGGCTCCAAGTAGAAAGGAGAACCACACTTAGTTGATGTGAGGACTATCCAAGTTAAATGGGGACCTCTTACGTAGTAGAGTGTGGGTTTTTCCAAAGTTAGGTCTCATGATATGAGAGCCTCCACATGAGTTCAGTCAAAGTTCCTAGTAGCAATCTCCATATCCATTTAACTAAGACTTACTTAGTGAAGTATCTCATAGTGTTCAAAAGCATAATTGAACTAGACTTACTTAGTGAAGTACCTCATAGTGTTCAAGTGTATAAGTGGACTTAGACATGCTTAAGGTCGTATCTCATAGGGTCCATGCTAGTAATGAACTTAGACATACTAAAAGTAGTATGTCATAGGGCTCAAGCTAATAAAGAACTAAGATGTGCTTAACAGAGTACCTCAAAGTGTTATAAAGTGAAAGAGAGGAACTAGGTTCCAAACCAAGAAGTTTTAGTATGAGGACCTAAAAGTGGTACTTAGCATGATTAGTATTATGGGATGCTATGATTGCATTGCACAACTATGACTTAGGGTTACTAAAGAGAATAAGTTGAGATAGGATTGTGCCATAGTTGCCTTCCTTGTTATAGTTGACTAAAGGTGAGAGATTCCCTTAGTTATGAGAGTTAAGTAAATAGTAAGACCAAAGTAGGGTGAATATGAATAGGATGACTTCAAGGTTATGCTTAGTGTAAATGGTAGTATGGAATGCCTTTCATGCATTACACAAGTGTGCTTTGAGGTTACTTGAGAATGGTTCTATTATGGCATGGATGACTAAGAGTCAATTATGTCTATTATGATTATGATTTATATCCTATGCTCATTAACTATGTCTTATGTTGACTTATGTTTGTATATGATGGTTATGTTGGAGACCATGCTATGACCATGATGATTATGCTATGAACATGTTATTATCTCTTATGCTTATGTCTTATGTTGACTAACCATATTGAGATGCTCTTATGATATTGTGCTAGCTTTCATACTTGATATATTTTGTACTAACGCATATTGCCTACATTCTAATCAAATGTAGGGTTTCGGAGATTGAGTTGCTTTTGAGGCTAGGTTTCTAAGGTGAAAGAAGAGTTGAAGAATTGGTGAGTCCTCATAGCTTCGAGGACAAACCCATGTTTCCTTTATGTCATTTCTTTATGTTTTAGACTTTGTATGGGCTGCGTCCCAAGAGTTTTATTCAAGTATTATGTTAGATGGTTTGAGACAAAGGTCTAGTAAAGACTTCCGTTTGCGTTTATGAAAAATGTCTTCGATTGTAAAAGATTTAAATTGTTCCATATTTATTTATATTACCTATGTTATGATGCTTAGGGCTTGTATGAGACCCCTTCGGGGTCTAGTACGCCATGTTACATATAGGGGTACCCTTGTGTCGTGACAAACTTGGTTATCAGAGCACAAGGTTTTAGAATGGTTCTAGGATTGTCTCAAACAACATCTAGTAGAGTCTTGTTCAGAAATGTGAAGCGCGCCACATTTATGTATAGGAAGCTATTGGATGCTTAGGAAATCTCACTTCTTCATTCTCTAAGTCGTGCTATAGAGTTTAGATCTAGTAGGTCTTTCTCCTAACCTTTGCCTAATGGTTTTTCAGGTTTTGGCTAATACTAGGGCTAATGCTAAGAGAGAAGATGAGGACAATGGAGAATAAGAGGTTCCTCCACGAGTTCCTAACCAAGATCCTCCTCAAGCTCCAAATGACCCTCCAATTGGGAATGCCACTCTAGAGTAGTTTAGGGTTTCTATGTAATTGTTGGCTCAAGCCTTGACGGCTCAAGCCAATAGAGAGATGGTGGCTCCGGCAAACCCAATAAAGGGGATGGCTTCTTCTAGGGTGAGAGAGTTTTGAGGATGAATCATCCGGAGTTTTATGGCTCCAAAGTGGAGGAAGATCCTCAAGGTTTTATAGATGAGGCGTATAAGGTGTTTGTCATCATGGGATTAGCTTCGGTAGAGAAGGCGGAGCTAGCTGCTTATCAATTGAGGGATTTAACACAAATTTGGTATGAGCAATGGAAAGATAGTAGGCTGGTAGAGGCGGTCCCCATAGATTGGGAGATATTTAAGGAGGAATTCCTTGATAGGTTCTTTCCCCTAGAGTTGAGGGAGCTAAAGATACAAGAGTTCATAAACCTTAAGCAAGGGGGTATAAGTGTGAAAGAGTATTCCCTTAAGTTCACCCAACTATCCAAATATGCTCCAACCATAGTGGGGGATTCAAGGGCTAAGATGAATAAGTTTGTGATGGGAGTGTCCGAATTAGTGGTAAATGAATGTCGTTCGGCAATGCTTATCCCTAGTATGAATATTTCCCATCTCATGGTGCACGCTCAACAAATTGAGGAGCAAAAGCTTAAGAAAATAAATAAGGAGGGGAAAAGAGCTAGGACCGATGATGGGAACTTTCCCAATTCTAAGTCCGATGAGCAAGGTAGGTCTAAGTCTAGACAAAAGTATTCCGGCCAAGACTCTCCATTTCCTAAGCCTAGTTACACCAAGTGTGGAAGGAATCATTTTGGTAAGTGCCTAGCCGGCATGGATGGTTGCTATATGTGTGGTAAGGAAGTGCACAAGATGAGAGATTTCCTGGCTCATAATGCTAAGGGAAGGAAGGATAATAAAGTTCCCTCTAGTGGTTCGGATGATAGTGCTCCAAAGAAGAATAGATTTTATGCTCTCCAATCTAGAGAAGATCTAGAGTGATCTCCTCATGTCCCTTCCAGTATGTGTTTTTATGCTTTAGTAAATTTCTGGATTTCTTGTCTTTTGTGACTTGTTATGTTGGACTTGGAAGTTGTTTTTAGCATATATGATGTTTAGAAGAGTTTGGGTAGGCTTACTCCCAAGGGGGAGATAGTGTGCCAACTTAGTAAGGTTATTGTGTGTTTATGTGTTGCCATGATTTCCTTATGTGCATGTTCATGAAAATGCTTAGGTCTTGTTAGAAATGAGTTATATGCATTGTTTTCCTCATGTTGTACTGCATTGAGCAGATTTGCATGTAGACTTCATGAGATGAACTTTGAGCATGCCTTAGTTTTGGGAGTTGAAAGGTTCCTCCTTGAAGAAATGCTTTTTGAGAGTAAATTTGCATTTAGGCTCCATGAGGGAGTATTGAGCATGTTTTAGCTAGGAGATGTTAGTTCCACCTCTAAAATGAGTAAAATATAAAATTTCATGCATTTTGGAATGGTAGATGTAGTTTCTACTCCCTTGTGTTGCATTGAATGAGTTTGGTTTTGAATTCAAGTTTTCTTCCTTGGTTTTGTGCATTAGATGAAGTGCATGCATGATGGACTGTTAGCTTAGAGTTTTGACTTTAAGATGTGTTTAGAATCGTCATTCGAGGACGAATGATCCCAAGGGGGAGATATTGTAACACTCTAGAAACTAGCAAGTAGAACTAGTGAGTTCTAGAGCCGTGTATGGGAGTTTTGGAGTTTCGTATGAGGGTTAAACTAGTAGAAATGATTCCCATACTTAGAATAGGGGTTTTAGGGATTAACCGTCCGGGTACGACCCTCCAAGGACCACCCAAGGGGTCCTTGAGGGGGACCCCAAAAGCTACCCCTAATCTGCAAAATCTGGGCAGAACTACGGTGGCCACCTACTGGCCGTAGGTGGACCCATGCCCCGTAGGTGGGGGTCGTGGGTCAAGGCCTGAAT
>JAJONQ010047693.1:0-12433 GCA_036250385.1 Solanum microdontum
TCATAATATATTTTAAAACAGTTATATATATATATATATATATATATATTGCATACATAATTCATGTAACACCCCGAATTTTTTAAGCTAAGGCTCGAACTATTCTTTATTTGCACATAAGGTCTTATCGGGTTATTCTTAAATTGCTCATATTTATAAAGGTAAATTTTTTAGTACAGAAATGATTTTGGATATCAATTAAGGTCATTAAAAACTCCTAGCACAAAGTTGAGTTGAAAGTTCCTTACGAATTAAGTTTTGATTTAAGATTCTCCTTGGATCAACTTCAAACAACCATATCTCTTAGTATATAAAGAATTACATGACCTATAACCTATCAAATTAAAGGTATTTGAATCTACTTTCCAACGCCACCAATTTCGCGTCAATCCAATTTCTGAGTAAAAAGTTATGACCATTTTAGTAACTGATGTAGTGCAGTTCCAAATTAGCCGACGGAAAAACATTAAAAAGGGTCGTTTTTGTCTATTTACCTCCAAGAAAACCCTAAACAAATTTCTTGACTAATATAAGGCTCAAAACAATCAGGTTTTCATCTTTTAATCCATCGTTCTCTTTGTTTTACTCAAAAAGTAAAATAAAAATGACTAGGTTTTCGAAAAATCGATTAAACTTATGATTTAAGAGAAATCGAATTTCCAAAAGAAATAGAGTTGCCACTTAATTTTTTAGTAAAAATCAAGAAAAAAAAACTTAAGGTTATTTCAAAAGATTAAAACAGATTAAAATCAGTTGAAATTAAAAGGGTTCGAGTTCAATGTACATTCCGAGAAGGTGTTAGACCCTCGGAATGTCCGCTAACTTGCGATTGACCGGCGATTTGACTAAAATGACTTTTCAAATAAGCTTTCTAAATTTTAACTAAGTAAAGGAAATTCATTTTTTATTTATTTATTTATTTATTTTTATTTTTTATTATCAATTATTTTTAAGGGGAAAATAAACTAAGGGGGACCATTCTAAAGGGAATAATTCAAATTGCAAGGCAAATAATAATAAAATAAAGCTAAGTATAAAATATAAATATTTTAAATTTTTATATAAAAAGAGAAATAACTATCTTTGGAAAATTAATTAAGTCAAACCATAATCCAAATAAAATGTTAGTCAAATACAATAACAAATAAATAAGAGCAAAGAAAGGAATATTGAATTCACCAAATCTGTTGAACATGTCCTATTCTAAAAATTCCCAACATGATTTTGGGCCTATTCAATTAAAATTCTGCTGCTAGGCCATTCTTTTGGACCTTTTTGGGCCCATTTTCACCTCCTTTTTCACACTTAAATCTGTGTATCCATCAAACGCATACAACTGTATACGGTATGTATTTCGACCCATTTTCGTGTATTTGGGTTGTATACCAAATGTATACAACCTAAATCAGCTTTTCAACACCTATAAATCGGTTTAGGGCTTGTATTTGCTGCACTCAACCCGTATATCAGTGTATACGGGCTGTATATCAGCCTATTTTCAGCTTTTCAGGACATGTCTGCTTCCAGAACTTGTATATCAGTTTCCCTTTCATCCTCGAACACCAAAGGATGACTTGATACTCGAAAATGCAAGGAAAAAGAGTCTCCAAAGACTCTGGAGGAGCCGGTTCATGCATAGAAAAGACCAAAGCAAGAATGTAAATTAGAAATAGAGCACACCTTAAATCTATATATTACCACTAAGACACACAAAAATGAAATAAGGCAAATATGCATGTGACTAGTTCACTGCCAAATTATGCAAAGGTGACCAAGGAAAACATATAATATTTAAAGAATCCTTCTCTTAGAATTAAACTAACTCCCATATGATAAGATAAAATACTAAAATGATGATTACATATAGGCAATTGGACTAGCAATGTTAAAATGAATAAAGGGCTTATGCCTAATTATCTAGACAAAGATAAAGATAGGGAAGCAATTAAATGAGTCACCGGAAGCTCTTACAGGTAGTCAAGAGGCTATCGTATTACCGAATGCCCAGCCCTAATAGGAACCTGAAATGGACAAACAAATATACGAACCACTTATGGGGTGGATCACCCAACAAACTATATACCAAAATCTTTGATCAGTTAATCAAAACACATAATCCACTTATAGGGTGGATACCCAACAAATTTTGAAATCTTGACCCTGACATTGTCAAGAAACATGTATGCCTAAATTGCTACGCGATAATTATACTAAAAAAAATATATATCGATGTCTATGCACGTTGCGACTATGATTCTCTCTTTAAAAGATAGAATTATCGAGGTGAATGACTTAATTCTTTCACACGAAGATTAAAGTCAATCCCGTCTTCCTTGACAAACTCAACAAAATTTGAGTTTGTTGCTGACATCTTCAATCATTATCGAAAACTTGTAACGATTTGATAGCTTCGACTATCATGAGGATATTACTATCTCCAACATCTTTTCTGATGTGACAGACTTGATGATTTTCCTTGCAACACTTCTAAGATAGTGTCACTTTTGATCATCTTCAGATTTGAAGTCGATTTCACATATGATCCTGACTTTACTAATATTATCACCTGCAAAGCTTGACACCAAACATTAGTATCGACGATGAAGTAAAGATAAAGCATTAGGTTAAGTCATTTGGCTTATCAGGATTAGGCTATGATGAACCTAATGGTGACTTTGATCGTGACTCATCACTAGCGATCCTCCAACACGTTGTTTCTTAAAACAATCTATTAGCGTTTGTCTTCAATATTCCTGCAAAATAAAAAGAAACTGTTTATAAATCACTTGAGGCAACATAATGAAATGAAGATAAAATGAGACGGAAAGTTTTCTAAGTTCTGTTGATGAGGCCACGATGGGTGTAAATGACGTCTTTTTCCACCCTTGACAGCTTTGACATTTCTATTTTTGTGACTTCGTTGTTCCTGCATCCAAAGAAAAATTCTTAGTTTGAAAGACTGATTTGTGTTGGTCTTCTCTCCGTGCTTCTTCATGTAGTTGACTTGCACGCTTGTCTGCTCTCCAAAATGTAATCTTGATGGAATTTTTGAGGACCGTCCTCAAAAAATTTGTCCCAGTCTAAAATATGGAAGAACTCTTGTAACTTGCTTTATTATTCCTGAGGTTGCTCGTTCTGGAATTTTGAGGTCCCTCCTTAAAATTTTGTCCCAGTCTGCTTCAATAATATAAGTATAAGTCTATTAACGAATGACATTTTCGTGGAATTTTTGAGATGATCACAAAATTTTTATCCCAGTTGCATATTTCAACATGATTTCTGACTTGATTCTCTTAATCTTGTGGAATTTTGAGTTCCACTTAAAAACCTACCCAGTTGCATTTTGATCTTCAGTCTTAACTTGTTGAAGAAATCTATCTTCAAATGAATTTTTGAGATCCTCTAAAAAAATCTCAAAAATTCTGTCTCAGTTTTCATTATAAAGAGAAATGGAAATCTTATGGGGAATATGACCGAGCCGCTGTGGCGCTTACGTATCTCATTCTTGAGAATTCAGATCGAACGTAGTTCAAGTACAAAGAAAATATTGAAAGGGGTAGATGGGGTGACCGAGGCCGACATAGGCCACCTACGTATCTCATTCTTGAGAATTCAGGTCAGACGTAGTTCATTACAAGGAATGTGCGATAAAATGTAAGAAAAAAAAGATTAAATATGCATTTTCAAAAGAAAGATAACAATAACTTCATATGCAAAACTCTGGCCAATACTGGGCATACTTCTTTTCAATCTCTGATGATGAATATCTTCAAATGACTCTGTTCAGAAATGTCTTGTACTTACTCTTTAGCATCCAATAAGTTATCATTTAGGGCGGCTTAATCAATATTGATCAAATTGTTTTTGATCATGTTTTGAATCTTGTGTTTGAGGGTTGAACAATTTTCTGTGTCGTGTCCGACAGCTCCTGAATGATAAGCACATCTATGGTCAGCCTATAAAATTTTCACAAAGGATTGACTGGTCTTCCTTCTATAGGATGGAGCATACCCATTGCTTTTAACCTTTCATAAAGTTGAGTTTGAGATTCCCTTAGTAGTGTAAATACTTTAAGAGCCTTCCTAAAGTTTGAAAAAGGGAATCGTTTCTGATTGACATTGTGGTTTCGATATTTCCTTTATAGAGCTGATTGCATATGGGTAGCCGTGACCATAGATACCTCTTCTTCTTTTCCTTTTGGTATATTCATGTCACTAATTCTAGTAGTTTTTCCATTAGCTCGCAATGCGGTAAGGTTTGTGACATTTCCAATCTAGAAACCATCTTCTAAAGCTTCTCCCACTTTGATGATCTCGACAAATTTTTGTCCCATCATACACAACATTCTTTCATAGTACTCAGGCTCATGAGTTTGAATAAGCATTTCAGTGATCTCACGTTCAGACATACGAGGTTGAACTCTTGTAGCCTCTTTTCTCCAACGAAGAGCATACTCTCGATAATTTTCTGTAGACATTTGTTTGATCTTCTCAAAGTAGTAATGATTTGGGGTAACTTCTATGTTCTGTCCAAATCTTTTAGTGAAATCCTTTGCGAGTGCATTCCAACTCGTCCATTGTTTTGAGTCTTGTGATGTAAGCCACTCTAGAGCTTCCCCATTTAGACTTCGACTGAAGAGACACATCAACAATGCTTCATTTTTGCCAACTCCCACGAGTTGATCACAATAAGCTTTCAGATGTGCTAGAGGATTTCCAGTTCCACTAAAAGTGTCGAAATTTGGCACTTTGAATCCTTTCGGAAGGTCCAAATCGGGATGAATGCATAAATTTTCATAGTTCAGCCCCACAACTTCTGAAGAGTAATCAAGTTCTTTTATTACTTTCGCAATCTCTTCCTTCATGATCTGCTTAGTCTTTTCCTCTCTGGCCCTCCACTCCTTCTCCTTCTCTTCGTAGTGGTCAAGTTCGGAATGGGCAGTATAGTGAAGGTGTGGTTTGGTTTGGACTGGGATATCAAAAGTGACTTTTGGAGGTAAATATTGAGCGCTTGGTGGATTTTGAGTGCCTTTTGCAGGGGTCTAGTACATGAAAGTGGATGTTTGAGGATTGTTGACATTTAAGCTTTGAAATGGAGGGAAAACTTGAGGGTTGAGATTCAGGCTTTGAAGAGGAGGTGGTGTTAGGTATGAAGCACTGGTGTGATGAAGATTTGGGATAATTAAGTCGATGGTGGAGGGATTTTGCACAGGGTTGGAGGGTGGGTTATTTAGGACATGTTCCGAGTTTGAATTCAAAGGAGGAAAATAGAATGGAAGCCTTCCATCACTTGGATTGTTGATATCGACAATCGGAATTGACAAATCTTACTTTTTCTGGAGCTCAACCCTCAATTCGGCAATATGTTGCATCAACTATGCAATTAACTCATTTTGTTCAATGGTAGGGGGGCTGGACTATAACAACTTCAGTCAGACCAATATTCTCACTATTCTGAGTCATTTTTCTTTTTCTTTTCAACAAAATTCGATTGGGGAAGGAAGATTTGAGAACTTTGAATGTTCAACCAGGTTCTCAACACAAATAAGTTTTGAGTACCTGAAAAAGAAAAATAACTCAAAAGGCGAATGTGTTAGTTTGTGTAGGTAGTAGGTAATACAAGATATCACACACAAAGTTGTAAGCACACAAGAGTCGCTTCATTCGAAGAGAAACTAGCTCACAGATATAGGAGATGACTAAATAGGCAAAAAAATGTCTATTTTATTTTGGAATTAGTGAATAATAGGAAGGTTGACTTGTGTGGGGCAAAGGTCCTTTTGATACTTCTGATTTTCGGTTGAGATGAAATTTCAATCTCCCTGTAGGAGTTGGAAAAGATAAAAAAAAAATTTAAAAATGGGGACCGAGCCTTGAAAGGTTGCCTATGTATCTCACATAGGAGAATTCAAGTCCTACGTAGTTCGACTCACTTGAATCTCTTTTTGATTTGAGGTAAAGGGTTAACTTTTTGTTTTTCTGAGATGAGAAAGTAATATGTGAAAAATGAAGTTCGAATTTTGTTGAGAAACTAAAGACTCGAAGAGTATTTGGACGTACTTTCGATAGTGACTTAATATTTGAGCTTAAGTGGTTCTAGAAAATATATTTTTCCCGAGAATGAGTAGGCCAGAACATCTCCAAATAAAACAACATATTCACACAAGCAGTTATAACACATAAACAGATATTGCACGCTCTAAACAAATATGTGACCCTTTTATGCCAATGGTAGGCCTAACGATTCGAAGAATATATAACGTCATTTGAAACATTCCATTTCCCTAAAACCCAAATTTATACAAGTTTTACGAATAAAATGAATGGGATACATAATAGGGAAAAAGGGATACAAAATAATCAGTCCCGCGCAGGGGTACAATCCTAAACTAAGCTTCCATGGAAGGTCCTTTGTTCTTGATTTTTTGTCATCTCCGAATGTCCACGCTTTTGTTTGCAATGATAACTTGCTCCTTCTTCGATTAGATTAAAACAATATTCTAACTCCCTAACCCAAGAGACAATGGTTTGCTAAATGACGTATACATTATTCAAATTTAAACAGATAAGTATGATTGTCTTTTTATTGACCAATGGGCCAAACAGACACAAGGTGGACTCCTAATGGGCCCAACACACCTTGGCTATTGGGTCAACTTAGTTAAAATGCGCTAAATTAGGGATTTGGTTTCGCTCTACGCTAGTTGACTAAGAGTGACTTTTGAAAGATCGGGAACCCAAGTGGACAACTTAGGCTGGAACTCACGACAACCATTGGACGCATGCCGTACCAATAAATTGTCGATCCTTCCGAAAAAGGGTCGAGTATAAAAAATTCGACTGTGATTATGCAGAAACCGTCCTTAATATACTACACATACAAGGTGGAAAATGTCATGAATGCAATGACAGTTATAGTAATTTAAACATATTATGCACAGATAAACAATTCAATAATTAATAACAATTAGTCAAATCTTATGGTTAGAACTAAATTAAGTCTCCAACAGAGTCGCCATTTCTGTTTTACTCAAAAAATAAAATAAAAATGACTACGTTTTCGAAAAATCAATTAAACAAATGATTTAAGAGAAATCGAATTTCTAAAAGAAACAGAGTCACCACTTAATTTTTTTAGTAAAAATCAAGAAAAAAAAACTTAAGGTTATTTCAAAAGATTAAATCAGATTAAAATCAATTAAAATTAAAAGGATTCGAGTTCAATGTACATTCCAAAAAGGTGATAGACCCTCGAAATGTCCGTTAACTTGCGATTGATCGGCGTTTTGACTAAAATGACTTTTTAAATAAGCTTTTCTAAATTTTAACTAGGTAAAGGAAATTCATTTTTTTTTTATTATTATTAATTATTTTTAAGGGGGAAATAAACTAAGGGGGACCATTCTAAAGCGAATAATTCAAATTGCAAGGCCAATAATTATAAAAAAGAAGAAGCTAAGTATAAAATATAAATATTTTAAATTTTTATATAAAAAGAGAAATGACTATCTTTGGGAAATTAATTAAGTCAAACCATAATCCAAATAAAATGTTAGTCAAATACAATAACAAATAAATAAGAGCAAAGAAAGGAATATTGAATTTAGGCCCCAAATTTCCCAAATCTGTTGAACCTGTCATATTCTAAAAATTCCCAACATGATTTTGGGCCTATTCAATTAAAATTCTACTGCTGGGCCACTTTTTTGGACCTTTCTGGGCCCATTTTCGCCTCCTTTTTCACACTTAAATCTGTGTATACATCAAACACTTAAATCTGTGTATACATGTATTTCGACCCATTTTCGTGTATTTGGGTTGTATACCAAATGTATACAACCTAAATCAGCTTTTGAACACCTATAAATCGATTTAGGGCATGTATATGCTGCACTCAACCCGTATAACAATGTATACGAGCTGTATATCAGCCTGTTTTCAAGACCTATCTACTTCCGGAACCTGTATATTAGTTTCCCTTTCACCCTCGAACACCAAATCATGACTCGATACTCAAAAATGCAAGGAAAAAGAGTCTCCAAAGACTCGGGATGAGTCGGTTCATGCATAGAAAAGAACAAAGCAAGAATGTAAATTAGAAATAGAGCACACGTTAAATCTATATACTACCACTAAGACACACAAAAATGAAATAAGGCAAATATGCATGTGATTAGTTCACTGCCAAATTATGCAAAGGTGACCAAGGAAAACATATAATATTTAAAGAATCCTTCTCTTAGAATTAAACTAACTCCCATATGATAAGATAAAATACTAAAATGATGATTACAGATAGGCAATTGGACTAGCAATGTTAAAATGAATAAAGGGCTTATGCCTAATTATCTAGACAAAGATAAAGATAGGGAAGCAATTAAATGAGTCACCGGAAGCTCTTACAGGTAGTCAAGAGGCAATCATATTACACATTGAGATTGATCTCAAAAGGAAACATGCTTCAACTAATTTTCAAAGATGAAACGCTAACAAACTAAAATCTAGAAAGAGAAAACCAGAAACTTGGATTCCATGCTGATGCAACTACAAATAGTGATTCATTCTTAACCAAAATATTAACCCAAAGAAGGCATAGAAACGAGCAAAGCAACACTCTCTGCAGATTTTAATATTTAAAGAATTTAAATCAGGCTTGTAAGGACAAGAAAGGGGGTTAGGAAACCATTACAGTAAGCAGAGAAGACAAAATGCTAACCAAACTTAACTTTTCATGGATAACTTTCTAAACATAACAGACTAATTCCAATCAAGTAAACAAGTTCAGGCGGGTCAGTCATTGAACAAATTTTAAACGAATACCCACAAACGGAAAATCTAAACTGATCGATACAGAAAATGAACTTGGACCGGTGATTAAGATAATATCATGCCAAAACAACAAACCACGAATACAAAAGGACTGGATTTGACCCTTTACTTAGGAGCAGCAAAAGTCACACTTAGCATAGAACACGATCGACTTTTGATATAAGAAATTTTAAATAGCATGAAGATGAGAGCCGACTCAAACAAAATATGCTAAGGAACAAGACAATCACGAAAACTGGAAAAGAGTAGAACGAGTTGTTGTATCTAATGGACAATAGATACAACAACATTCAATCTCTATATTAACCATCTTCGAGATTCTGAATCAACATTGCAGTAGCAAGATGAAAGAGCTTCTTAACGCTAAGAGACAACTAAAACAAGAAAATACAGATTCGACAACATCAAAACGAGTGCACACAAAGCAAAATAGCCACGACAATTCCAACATATAAGTAGGGAAGCAACAGTGATAAATATATAAAACGGTGTTAACTCGACCTTAGGGTCGAATCACTGAAATAGATTAAGAACAAATACACCATACCAAAATAACACTAAATCAGCACTTAACAACGAACAAACTACATCACAAGGCTTTTACGATATCGAATATATCATTTTGAGACAGAGAAAAAAAAGGCGAGGAGAATCTTATAAAGGAGAAAGCATTACCTTCTTCCGGGCAGCAGAACCGAGACAAAACGAGCAAGGACGCGCTCTTCCACCACCAGTCACAAACTTCAAAAGTTCCAACGAGCAGCGAGAAAGTCGTGTTCGAAAGAAGAAGCTGAAAATTGAATACTCTTTATAATATTTGTTGATTTTAGAGTCTATTTTCTCTCAAAGATTATGCATTTCTATGTATCCTTTCACTTATATCGACTCCATTTCTCTCTGTATATTTTTTGCCTCTCCAACGTCTATTTTTTCCCACTTTTTTCCCAACTTTTCCCCAACCCCAAACAAATGAAGAAGAGGGGGAATTTAAAGGGGGAAACTAGGGTTCAGAATGAGGGGGAAAACAAAATGGAAATTGGGTCAGTTCCAAATTCCAAATTCAAAATCCTTAAAGGATAAGGAATAAAACAGCTAGAATAGTACGAAAATTCACCAATTTGTAACAAATTGCAACGGCTAAGCAACAAGAGCCATCAGATTTCGACTCTAGGACGAGAGAGGCGATGAGATCACTCCACCTGGCACTGCTCACGTACGGATTGTCGAGGGAGCGAGGAAGACGACGGGAAAATAGTACTGGGAACGCGATCTGTTTGCCGTGTTCTCTGTGAATTTTGACGCCGTGTGATTATGAGCTGTTACCGTTGACGTTTGGAAGTTGTTAACGTTGTAAAGAATTGTTTGTGGGGTCTTGCTGTTTACTATTGTATTGTATGTACATTTGGATTGATGTATGAATTGTATGGGTATTGGGTTGGGTTGGGTATTTCTGATGGGTTTGGGTTAGGAATTGAATTGAAGGAATTGGGTTGCTGAATAATAGGCCTAATTTAAATAGGCCCAAAATTGGTATTTTGATGGGTTTAAGGTGAAAGTAGGGAAAAAGGTTGGATCTTGGAGTTTAAGAAATAGTTGAATTGAGTTAAATTAACAAATTCGGTTAAATTCTAAATAAGATGAATTAATATTAATTAATTAACGAGCTTCTTAATCTTAACAAAATAAAATAATTAACTTAATTGTAAACTAATAATTCAAAATTAGAACCATAATTTAAACTAAACTAATTTAATAAAATACTTACTAAAATTAAATCTTTTTTGAGATGGGTTTCGAATGTATATAAAATATACTAATTATATACAAAATTATATAAAACATATATGCTACTTAAAAATTATAAAAATGATAAAATTAATTAAAAGTAACTTGAAAAATATTTTAAACTTTATAAAAACTAATTATTTCAAATCGTTTAGAATTTAAGAAGTTCGGTGATTAATCTATATTGTGGAGGTCCAAAATTGGTTGTCAACACTCTTCTCTCTCAAACCCTAAGGAAAAATCAAAGTAGAAGACTCCATTCAAGATTCTTTCAATATTTTTCAAGATTCTTCTTCAAGGCGAGTCCTTCTCCAAGAATTTCATTCTTTCCGACTCAAATTCTTTCATACAATTATAAATCACTAATGAAAATCATAATTCTTGGTCATAGAGATTTCAATAAACTAATTCAGGAATCTCAAGAAATGTTTTCTTGATTGTTCTCCTTCAAGCTAGGGTTTAAAGGCTTCTAATCAAGTTGTTCTTCAAGATTCTTCAAGAACCTTGTTCTTTCAGGTATTTAAGGCTATCATAGTGTTGGACTAATTCATCCTCACGCTCTACATCTACTTTCAGATCAGTAAAAGAGTAATCTAGGATTATTTCCCTAGATTTGAGTATTCTTGAGATAAGTTGATTTTGAGTTCTTGAGTTTATGTTTCTTTTAAAAATTCTATTCCTAATTATTGAGTTTCTATATTGTTATTGAGATCCTTGAGTTGATTTGTTCATGTCTATATTTCAGCATGAACCCTATTTTGAATTATAAATTTTGAAAAACTTTTTTTAAAGCCAACACTTGAGTTCTTAAATTGAGTTTTAATAAAGTAAAGATGGGTTTTGAGAAAAGAGTTTCTAAAATGTGATTAGTATGACAATTGAGTATGCCATCAATGTATGAGCAGTATGGTATCTAGATATACCAGCAATATTTATGTAGTATGACTTCTCTAGTCATCAATGATCATATTAAAATATTATTTTGATATATTTTTGAGAAAGAGTTTTCAAGTATGAATTGAGTAAGAGTATAAGGGGACTATGTATACCCAAAGGTATCAATTTTTACATTGATAAAAGAGAAACTGAGATTTCTAAATGAGTTGTGAGTTCAAAAGTTATTTCAAGAGTAGTTACCTCTTTTAAGAGGGTACTTTGAGGAATTATCTCAAACAAGAGGAAGAATTATGTTTTTAAACATATAAGTATATATATTATTGGGAGTAGTATTGAGCACCGGTTATGGGGAGACTTCAGACAACTCACAGCCTCTATAAACCATGTATGCCAACATGGGTAAAGGGTCATACATTTTAGATGAATCCTTATTGCTTTTTAAGTATAACTTAGTGGATCCACTTAGTTGAGGAGTTCTATACCCCGACAAGGTATGGAACAGTTTTGGCAACGTGGGCGAGACGTTGTATCATCACGTAGCTCATAGTGATGGTTGTCGGTTAGAGAATCTCCCAATAGAGTTAAAGTGTATTTTTATATATCATTTATTATGTTGAGTTCAGAGATGAGAAAGTATTTTGTAAATCTTTAAATGATTTAACTCCTTTATTTCTTTACATTCAGCTTGAGTACATTGTTATTTATTTCAGTCCTTTATTTCAGTTATTTGTTATTCAACTATATTACATACTCGTACATTCAATGTACTGATGCCATTCGACTTGCATCTTTTAATGATGCAGATACATGCTCTTAAGATCCTCGACAATAGCCCGTTGAGATCACTTTCATCTACTCGTCAGCTTTTTAGTAAGACCTCCTTGCTTTCGGAGGACAACAATTTTATGAGTTGTTAGTATTAG
>JAJONQ010047694.1:0-13606 GCA_036250385.1 Solanum microdontum
AATAACTGAGGAGTTTGATTACCAACCTTTGATGCCGAATTAGATAGTACTGGCTTGCTAGGCAGCAATGTGATCCTAATCCGAGCACAATTCGACAAGTAAAATACTCTAAAAGTGCGAGAAATATAACTGCTAAAGTGCAAGCGTTAGTTTGTGAGAAGGGACAAAGTGAAAGAAAGTGAGTGAAATGGAACTTTTAAACCTATGGCTTGTGACCGTCTAGTTTCTGTTCATTTGGCGTTGTTAGCCGATCTCGCTCATTCACTCGGTGAAACACCGAATATCTAATGCCCTCGCCAAATATAACAAAGTTTTCAATTCAGGTGAGCAATGCATTGGCGGTCTTTATCGAGATCGCCAATTGGATTGGTGATGCGCCAACAAAATTCATACTCCGCCGAGTTTTACAGACTCAACCTTTAAGATGTATTGTGTCAAATGGTGGGAATGATTGGGTATGCCAAACTTGTCGGCGATCCGCCAAACTGAACTGTTGCTCGCCTCCATACATCTTTTCAAGCACTTTCCTTAGTCAATCTATACAAACAACACACTATTATATTATCAAGATAACAGAAGGTGAGTAAATGGTTTTGGGTTGCCTCCCAAATAGTTTCTTAGTTAACGTCGCGGTACGACATAAGTTAACCTTTAGACCTCACTCTTGGGGTTAGCCATAGTGTCACTAGGCAAACCCCTTTGTTGTCTCGGATTGAGATGAGACAAGATATGACCCATTTGGGTCTCTAACTGTTTGATTAAAATTGAATGAGAGGTGACAGTCTGGCTGAGGGTAGACACATCTTCTTTCATACCTTTTAACATTTTGTTTGACCCTTCAAATTTGTTTAGGATACGTGAGAGCATATTCTCATACCTACCACCTTCCGAATCCTTAGGCTTCTGACACTCGTGGGGAGGCACATATCTATCCTTCTCCCCATTCTTCTAATTTGGATTATGGTCCCTCCATTCAAGATCTCGATCCTTCCATCCTTCATCCTTGATTACCATCTTGCCTTGGGTAGTTTGAATGGTAGCCCCCGCCTTGGTTAGCTGGAAAATTTACTTCCTCGTCATACATGGAACTTCATCTCCTCAGGATTCGCACCCATGACTCTCACAACATTGACACCACGAGCACCAGCGCCTATGACATTTTTAGATAAAATGTCAAGCTGCGTCATGATCTTGGCCATGTTTTGGTCTCTCTCATTATATTTTTCAACCTTCTCCTTGGATAGCTGAAATTTGACCGGTGAGACTTGGTCTTCACGAGTGTACCACGCCATGTTGATGGTTGTCATCCCATCAAGAAGTTGAGCTGCTACTACATAAGGTTACAGCATTAAGCCTTCGGGTGAGAGCTAGTCAGCTACACCATTGTTCACCGAGTCTAGACTTCGGTAAAAGTATTGAAGGAGCACATTATCAGATAGACCATGGGTCGGGCATTGTAGCACCAATTTCTTAAACCGGAGCCATGTTTCATGAAGCGGCTCTCCATTCAGATGCTTGAAGCTTTGGATGTTATTCTAAATAGTCATCATCTTTGAGGAAGGGGAAAATCACACATTAAATGTGGTGACCAGCTCATCCGATGAAGTGATTGTATTTCGTGGTAATTCAGCTAGCCACTTGCAAGCTTCCCCCATCAATGAGAAATGGAATAGTCTTAATCGAACTGATTCCTGAGAGATGTTCTTGAAGGAGAAAGGTCTACACACATCCATGAAGTTTTGAAGATGCTCATGTGTATCCTTATGAGACAATCCACTGAAAAGTCCTTTTAGTTGCAAAAGTTGCAACATGGTTCTTGTTATGTGGAAGACCACATTTCCCTCTGCCGGAGGTAGACGGATGGCTCTGACACCTCCCAGGAGATGTGGATCATTGATGTTCGGCTCTTGGACATCGTTGAGGTTACCACTGTCGTCCTGATGGCCCACTTGGCTCCCATTACTACCGTTAACACTCATGCTTTCTAAAATGTTTACACAATCAACAGAACAAAACTAAAAATTAAATTAGTAAACTAAAACTAAGATGAACAAAAATTCTACTAATCTAAAAATTTTCAAATAACACCACTCCCCGGCAGTGGCGCCATTTTGATGCTTATTGTGACCAACAACACTAACCTACGATATGAGTGTCTACGATCGTCGATACTATAGTAACCTAACTAGAGGTTGGGGTCGTATCCCAAGGAAGTGGTTTTGAGAATTGATAGAAAATAAAATTAAGCTCTAACTAGTCGTAGCTAAAGACATTTACGAATAAAAACATAGTAAATTAAAGGGGGTAACACGAAAGTGTCAAATCTCAATTTGGGGGTTTTGTCACAAGTAGAAAAAACAGCAAAAATTAACAAGAAAATCAAGTATGGGGACACATTCTTGGGGTGTGACCGCAATACAAGTTAAGATAAATCATTGGCTACATGCTTTCAATAGGAAATTTACAAGATAATAGTGACTAGGCTAATCTTTAGATGGAAATAAGTTCCCTCTCGGGCAACTTACCCCGTTTCAAATGGGTTCCTCTCGGACACCCACTTGCCGCATCAAGACCAGCCTATGCCTTACCCTTCTCACTCTCTCGAGTTGGTGGCCCTAGGTCGGTGGAACTTCATATATATCTTCTTCTTCTACTTTTTCTTCATTTTTTTTTATCTAAGAACCAGAAAACTTAAGTAAACCCATTTATAGGATCAACCAAATTATAGATTTTCTTGACTTAAGTCCTTGACAAAAGTTGTTCTACGTGTTGGGCTCGTCATCATGGTATAATTTGTTTTATTGATTTCACAGCATATCATACTTTAGTGTTGGGACACCAAGGTTTTGGACATATTTGAAGGTTTTGAGGTGTATTGCGAACTTAAGATCAAGGTAAGACCCTTCTTTCATCGACTCTATCTTTGATAAGCCGCAAATAGCAATTTGCAAAGAAAATACATATCCTTTATCGGATTATCATGGTATCTTCTATTCTTGTGTGTTGATTATGGTCCTGCCATGTTGTAGTATCTAGGGGGTTGTGAGTAAAAGTTTTTAGGCCAGTGAATTTAGCAGAAAAGGTATGTTAAGGTTATTCCCTTCTTACGGCTTGTTTCCCTTAAAGCTTAGGAGCAATGTAATTGGGTTGTTATCGTGAATATGAAGATATTGAAGGCAAGCACGAAATGGCGATGAGAGAGAAGAAGGGTGAGTCGCCGAGTTATTCGGCGGCCTTGACTAACCTCGCCGAGAGATCCGCCAACACTAATTTCTAAATACTATAAATACTAAAATCCTTATTAATTTTCGGAGAGTCGAATTATTATTATAATTTTTATAATAGAATAGTACTTTTTTGGGATATTTTCTCTCAAGTTTGGAGATGGTTTTTTTTTTTGGGAGACTTGAAGAAAGAAGAATTTCATCTTCCTCAAGTTGGAAATGGGTCTTCTCCATTCTTCTTCTTTGCTTAAATCAAGGTTTAATTCCTTATAACCATTTGATTTTAGTATCATTTTAGGGGTATTTTATTATTTCTTGATATGTGGTTAAAAACCCCCCATTCTTGGGGTGTGATTTAGCAAATATGTGTTGATATTATTGTTAGGTCTTGCTTGTTGATAGGTTAGATGTATTTTAATAGTGATTTCACCTAGTGGTTGTAGTTTAATTTAATGGGTTGGTATTTGCAAATACAAAACCACCCATGTGTTTTTGGTTTTCGAGAGAGAGAGGTCGCGAAACTAAGACCGCTAGACTGATGGCCTAAGGAGGGGGTCGACATGAGGTTCAGCCCGAGAGGGTGAGCCCTAGTCCCATATCCTAACAGTCAGCTTGAGAGAGTGAGTGGGGTAAGGCATAGGCTGGCCTTCATGTGGCAAATGGGTGTTTGAGAGGAAGCCATTTGAAACGGGGTAAGTTGCCTGAGAGGGAACTTATTTCCATCTAAAGCTTAGCCTAGTCACTATTATCTTGCAAATTTCCTTTCGAAAGCATGTACCCAACGATTTATATCAATATATATTGCGGTCACACCCCAAGAACTTATCCCCATACTTGATTTTCTCTTTATTTTTGTTGTTTTAGCTACTTGTGACAAAACCCCCATTGATATTTGATACTTTTGTGTCACCCACTTGAATTTACTTTGTTTCTATTCGATAATTTCTCAAACTACAGCTAACTAGAACAAAATTCTAGCCTAACTCCTATTTTCACTACCACTCCCTTAGGACACGACCCCAACCATTGGTTGGGTTACTATATTATCGACGATCGTAGACACTCGTACCGTAGGTTAGTGTCGTTGGTCACAATAAGCATCAAAATGGCGCTACTGCCAGGGAGTGGTGTTACGTGAAGATGTAGTTCTCCCAGAGTTTTTGTTCTTTTTAGTGTAGTTTTTACTAATTTTACTTTTTGTTTTGTTTTTCTTTGTTTATTGTTTGTGTAAATAGGTCCTCTGAGCATGATAAAGGGAGTGGGTGGCAAGCCAGTTGAGGCAAATCAAGAAGTCGAGGGTGACTTCAAGATAGCTGCACTGGTATCTCAAATAAATGACTTGACCACCAAAATATCTGAGGTGGAAAACCAGTGCAAACGCCAAGGGAGGTACATACCTCCTCATGCACGGAAGAAGTCTAGAGAAGATGAGAAAAGTTGTGTTGAGGGCACACTTCAAATCATTCTCCAAAATATCACCGATCAAGATCGAGTGTTGGATGAAATGAGAGAGAATGTTGAACCGTTGAATCAATTGATTGGATCTCATTCTAGATCGATCCAGCACATTAGATAACTCCTAATGTTTGCAATGCATCAGCTCCATCCAAACGAAATATTAGGGTTACCTAGTGACACTAGGCCTAGCTCCAATAACAGAGAGTGAGGTAGGACCTACGTTGAGCCACGACGTTAAATAAGGTGCTTCTTGGGAGGCAAACCAAGGTCGTAAATGTAGGATTTTACTTTTATAAAATACTGGTGTGCTAATGTGGCAGGTTAAAAATGAGATAAGTGTGGAAAATTTCAAGTTGGCGAGCAATAGGTCCATTCAGTGATTCTCCTAATAGGTCACCGAGCTTGGCTAAATCCGTAGTTGGGTTCAATGATAGTGCATTGTAGAGCTTGTAAAACTCGGTGAACTCAAAAAGCAGCTCGGCGCATCACCAACCTATTTGGCAACCTCGATGCAGACCGCCGATTTTGCCCCCAAAAAATTGAAGATTTTGAAGATAAGACGGGATAAAAGACCGCTTGGCGCTTCGCCAAGTGGTTCGGTGAGTGCGACTAACGTCGCCGAATGGACAAGAACTGAACGGTTATATAAACGCCAAAGGTCAAATTTTTGAATCTCTCACTTTCCCTCGTTTCAAACTTTTCAAAATCACACCAAAGGTATTATTTTCTAGATTTTTACCTTGGATTAGTATTTTAGTCGGTGATTAGGACTTGGAGTTGGATTTCTTTGCTGCCTAGCATTACAAAAAGCCATTTAATCGACATCAAAAGTGACTCCGGGCACTGATGCCCAGATCTCGAGCACTACACAGGGAACTGATGCCCAGACAGATGGAGCGACTGTGTAGATAGGACCCCCTCTTTACCTCCCTCTCTGTCTTACTTTGTTGCACTTTTGGATATTTTTGTTTGCATTTGAGGACAAATGTTTTATTTGTGGTGGAGTGAGGCCCACCTTTGGCCCACCTATTGTAATTTTGTGACTCTCTAGTTTTGTTTATATATTGGGTTGTGAGCTTAAATCATGTTTACACTACTTTTTGTGGATGTTTGAGCTTGTGGCACCTTTAATTTTTAATTAAAAAATAATTTTGACCCTTTCGAAAAAAATTCATTTTTCAAAAAATTTCACCACCTCATGTGTTGAAAGTGGTTGTTCTTGTACAAATTCAAATCTTGGTTTTGATCAATACCGATGACTTGAATAGTACTCTCAATCGAACAAACATGAATGTGCGGCTATGACGAGAACAAATAAAGTTGCATAGACAATATGTGAACTCTTTGCATCTCGTTGTGATTAGCCATTTCTCAAATTGATTCGCTTGTAATGACCGTTGCACACTAGTGAAAGTGTGTAGTTTTATTTGACATAAGTGTCGATGCCTTGTGTGATGAGCTTACTTTGAACCTTGCATGAATAAACCTAGAATTTTCCCCGTTAGTCTGATTGATTTAGTAAGGTGTGCCCTTGAGATGATCTTAGGCAACTTTTAAAGAGTGTGAGCCAATTTGACATATACCTCTTTTGTGGCCTACCCGTGAGCATGTGAAACTCTCTTGAACACCCTTTGAGCCTTACCTTTCTTTGAAAGTACCTTGATGAACCCTAGACCTTACTTGATCCACTACTTATAATCCTCTTGATTTGTGGTTTAGTGAACAGCCAACTTAGGCCAAAATCCTAAGTTGGGGGTGTGGTGAAAAAGGAGAAGTCAAGAAGTGCCAAAAAAGTCTCCCTTAACCAATGGTGTTGCGAAAAAATGGAAACCCTCCATATAAAGAAAAACAAAAGAAAAGAATGAAAAAGAAAAACTTGTGGAATAAAAGTGCAAAAAGAAATTGGGTTACCAAGCAATCTATGGAGAATGAATAAAAAGATGATATAGAAGCATTTGAAGAAGAATTGATAAAGGAAAAAAAGGGGATGTCTTGAGAAAGCCACATCTCATGGAGAAAAAGTCACTGAGCCTAAAATGACCATACCTTTGCACTCAGCCCCATTACAAGCCTTGGAAAAAGCTTTTTTATCTTAAGTGGGCCGAACTGAAGGTCGATCGGAAAATAAGGGCAAATCTATGGGTGAAAACATGCATTATGTTTCTCTTTTTTAGTGTGAGCATTGCATCTGATTCCTGATCTTAAATTGATTAACTTATGTGTGTGAATATGGAATCATTCTTTGTGTAAGGGCATTTAGATACTTTTGTTCAGCTTGAACTTGCATTAGTAGCAAGTATTGTGAGCATGAAAATCTTTGGTAATGGTGTGTCACAACTTAAATCTTTCAGTACACAATTGAATCTTCACATAAGTAGTTTGAAGTCTCTTTGTGTGCATTCATGATTGAGTCTTGTGTAGCACTGTTTGAGACACCCTTTTTAAACGGCTGAACTCAAGTTTGCTTGAGGACAAGCAAAAGTTTTAGATGGGGGTGTTGATGAATCCACATATTGGACTCATTTAGGGCTTATTTTGATAGAAATAGTGTCCTCAAATGGTTATTTTGTCTCAATACCTAATGAAAACTCTTAAGTTTAAGGTATTTGAAGTTTTAGTGGAAGCATGGACACTTAGGGGCATAAACAAACAAAAAGGCTGAAAAGAACGACGAAGCTGAAGCCTGAGCATCGCCAAGCAAACTTGGCGATTCACCGAAGGGACGCACTCCGCCCTTTGTTCCAGTACGCGAAGCCCTGAAGGAGAAGGATCAAAAAGGCGATGAAAGGAGGAGTCAGTGCTTTGCCAAATAGTTTTGCGAAACAGTACTATACCACCCTAAGGTCCAGAATGTGAGGATACTGAAGGAAAGCACGAAATGGTGATGAGACAGAAGAAGGGCGAGTCACCGAATTAATCGGCGGCCTCTACTAACCTCGTCGAGCGATCCGCCAGCACTAATTTCTGAAGTCAATAAATACTAAACTCTTTATTAATTTTAGGAAAGTCAAATTATTATTATAATTTTCACAATAGAATAGTACTTTTTTGGGATATTTTCTCTCAACTTTGGAGGGGCTTTTTTTGGGAGACTTGAAGAAAGAAGAATTTCATCTTCCCTAAGTTGGAAGTGGGTCTTCTCCATTCTTCTTCCTTTGCTTAAATCAAGGTTTAATTCCTTATACCTATTTGATTTTAGTATCATTTAAGGTGTATTTTGTTATTTCTTGATGTGTGGCTAAAAACCCCCATTCTTGGGGTGTGATTTAGCAAATATGTGTTGTTATTATTATTGGGTCTTGCTTGCTGATAGGTTAGATGTATTTTAATGGTGATTTCACCTAGTGGTTGTGGTTTAATTTAATGGGTTTGTAGTTGCAAATACAAAACCACCCATGTGTTTTTGGCTTGTGAGAGAGAGAGATCGCGAAACCAGGACTGATAGACTGATGGCCTAAGGAGGGGGTCGACATGAGGTTCAGCCCGAGAGGGTGAGCCATAGTCCCATATCCTAACACTCAGCTCTAGAGAGTGAGTGGGGTAAGGCGTAGGCTAGCCTTCATGTGGCAAATGGGAGTCCGAGAAGAACCCATTTGAAACGGGGTAAGTTGGCCAAGAGGGAGCTTATTTCCATCTAAAGCTTATCCTAGTCACTATTATCTTACAAATTTCCTATCGAAAGCATGTACCCAACGATTTATACCAATATATATTGCGGTACCTCAAGAATTTCTCCCCATACTTGATTTTCACTTTATTTTTGTTGTTTTAGATACTTGTGACAAAACCCCCATTGATATTTGACAATTTTGTGTCACCCACTTGAATTTACTTTGTTTCTATTCAATAATTTCTCAAACCACAGCTAACTAGAACAAAATTCTAGCATAACTACTATTTTCACTACCACTTCATTGGGGCACGACCCCAACCCTAGGTTGAGTTACTATATTATTGACGATCATAGACACTCGTACCGTAGGTTAGTGTCGTTGGTCACGATAAGCATCAGCTGGAAGTTGGGTCTCTCTAGCGCCGCCGCTACAGCGGGGTGAGGGCCGCTGTGGCGGGCCAGACGCGACTTAAAGTCGTTAATAAACCCCTAAACGACCTTATTTGACTCTGTTTGACTTTAGAGCTAAGGAACGACCCCCAGGCAACTCATACTCATTTATCACCATTCTTGAGGATAAAGGTAAGTTTTTCACTGCTCGAATTCATTTCTGGATCCGTAGAACATAATAGAATGGGTGAATATTGATTAGGGAGGGTTATTTTATAGATTCTATGGTGGAAACAACCCTAAATTGGGTAATTGTGATCATGGGTTTGATCTAGGGTTTATAGGATTGTTAATAATTCTGGTAATTAGCAATTTTTGGTTGATTCACGTGTTATTGCGATTGTTTGTAGACCAAGAACAAGCCAAACGAATCCGGAAAGGGAAGGATCAAGTTTCCTAGGGTTTCAAGCTTCTTCCGAGATAAGTGATGGTTGTGATTCTATGTTTGTATTATGTATGCTTGTTCTTGCTTCATTATGATACTTGTATATATATGTATGTTGCAATATTGATCACACTTGTGTAAACGAGAGAGCTGAAATATCCTAGCCATGAAATCATGACTTAAATATATGATCTTGATGATGTAGTTGTGTTTGTGATTATATTGTGTGAATGAGATCGAATTGCCACGTTCTGGCATAACTCACTTGGATCGGATTGCCACGTTACAACATAATTATGGGATCGGTTGCCACATTTTGGCATAAATATGGGATCTGTTGCCACGTTCTTATGCTAACTGTTTGAGTTTGGATTCCGTAAGAGGACCAATGATGTGCTATATTATGTGAAGTTGTTGGTTGTTCATAAATGTTGATGATGTTGTATATGTTGATATATATGCATGTGATTATAATATTGTTTGACTTGTTTAAGTTGCACTAGTGGGATAGCCGCGTGATCCTACCAGTACACTGTGGTTGTGTACTGATACTTCACTTGCTCTTATTATTGTTGAGTACAGGGCATCTTCACACGACTATTGACAGACCTCGCTAAGAAGATCAGTGATTGTCGCTTCGAATAGAAAGGGTGAGCCAATTCTTTCTGGCTGCCATTGGATTCTCTTTCGTGTTTGTCCATCATTTCCGGACTTAGATATTTGTTCTAGTTAGTTGATTAGCTCATTAGTTTGGGGAAGTATCCCTTCTTGTTTAAACTTGGATCATTTGTTTAGATGTTTTGGTTCATTGACTTTCTAGTTCTAGGTATTAAATTTTTGCATTTGTTAGTTAATTAACTTGCTTCCGTAACCTAATTGCCTTAGTATTGTTTTAGTTGCTTAGTTTGGTTGTAGTAGTTGTTCTCCCACCGGATGGTTTGTGTTGGTGCCAATCATAACGGTCTGGGTCGTGACAAAGTTGGTAACAGAACCTAGGTTTGTTGATTTCGATGTACCGAAATGAGTCTAATAGTCTAGCGGAACGGTACGGGGACGCATTTACTTTTCTTCGAGAGGCTATAGGACTTTAGGAAATCTTGACTTTTCTCTTGTCTCCTTTTGTGCTATGACTTGATTCCAATTTGTATCTGGCAATTCAAATTGTTATCTAACCTCTTCACTCTTATGTTCGTAGATGGTTAATACTAGGTATAGCAATGTTAGGCCCGTAGCTCCTGTCAATGCTCCAGCTGAGGAATCTACAGCGAGAAGTCACGGTCGAGGTAGAGGTAGAGAAAGAACTAGAGGTAGAGGCCGTGGGAAAGTAGCGCCTACTGTGAATGACGTACCGATTGATAATGTTCCTATGAATGAGAACCCTCATGTGCATAATGAGAAGATAGAAGAGGATATTGAGGTTGGAGACTGCGGTTGTTCCACCCATCGATCCGGTGTTAGCTCAGTAGATTATGGAGTTCTTGAAAGAGTTGGTTGGTCCTAGAGTGCTTCCATCTGCTCAAGCAACTCAAGCTCCCGCTAATCCTCCTATTTCTAGCACTGCGCCTAAGACAGGTGGAAATGTAGGTACTGATACTTTCTTCCGTCCTTTGTTGGGTTCTATTATGACTGGGAACGAGCATGATATGTTGACTAAGTTTTTGAAGCTTAAGCCTCCGGTATTTCTTGGTTCTGAGACTGAAGATGCTTATGAGTTTATCTTAGACTGTTATGAGAGGCTGCATAAATTGGGTATTGTTCACTAACATGGGGTTGAGTTCATGTCTTTCAAACTTCAAGGTAAGGCCAAGCCATGTTGGAGAGCTTATATGGAGTGCAGATCTTCTACTTTACCTCCACTTACTTGGACCTAATTTCATGCTCTGTTTCTAGAAAAGTATATGCCCAGAACTTTGAGGGATCGTAATAAGGATGAATTTATGGCTTTAGAGCAAGGTGGTATGTTTGTGGTTGCTTATGAGGCCAAGTTCTATGCTTTATCCATGTATGTTACGCAGTTAGTTACTAATGAGGTGGAGAGGATCCGGTTGTTTATTAGAGGTTTGAATTCTGAGTAGCAAGTATTATCTGTTCATATAACTTCTACAGGGAGGAGTTTTAATGAGGTAACATACTATGTTAAGAAAGTAGAGAGGGTGAGGCAAGACGGTCAAGCTAAGGCTTGGGCAAAAAGGGCAAAGAATTCTGGTAGCTTTCAGTGCTCTTACTCTAAGGGGTCTGGAAAGCCAACACTTGCAGCCAAGCCAATTCAGTCTGCTATGCCCGCCTCTACAGGTAACTACTCGAGAACACCATCTCATAATTTTTAAGATAGTCATAGTGTCGTGCCTTCAAGGGTCATCAAACCATCTTTTGATCATACTTGCTACAACTGTGATGAACCTGGGCGTATGACGAGAGATTGTCCTCACCCACGTGTTTTAGATTCTGCACAGTAGCGACAGTCTAGAGTAGTGGTACCTGCGGGGAAAGGTAATAATGGTAGAGGACGTCCACAAGGTGGGTGGGGAGGTAATCAGCGAGGCCGTGGCAGTAAAGGAAATGGTAATGATAATGGAGGTAGGGGTAACGCGTAACCAGGCAGGGAAGTGGCTCATCAAGATGATAGAGCTCAATGTTATGCTTTCCGAGGCAAAAATGAGGCGTAGGCGTCCGTTGCGGTGATCACAGGTATTATTCTTGTCTGAGACCTAATGGCTAATGTGTTATTTGATCCGGGTTCTACTTATTCATATGTATCTGCGAGATTTGCCTCTGATTTTGAGATGATTTGTTCTATTCTTGACTCCCCTATTCGTGTTTGTACCCCAGTTGGAGAGTTAGTCATAGTTACCCATGTCTATTGTGCTTGTCCTGTTGTGTTTATAGGTTTTCAAACTTGGACTGATTTGGTGATTTTGGATATGATTGATTTTGACATAATCTTAGGCATGACTTGGTTGTCCCCCTATTATGTTGTGCTTAATTGTAATACTAAGTCTGTAACACTAGAAATTACAGGAAGGGAAAAATTAGAGTGGGAAGGGGTGTACAACCTAAGCAAGCCAAGATTATATCCTCAATTTGGGCTAGTAAATTAGTAGAGTAGGGTTGTTTGGCTTATTTACCTTATGCTAGGGATGTTGAGATTGAGGCTCCATCCATTGGGTTTATTCCTGTGGTGTCTGAGTTTAGTGAAGTGTTTCCTAGACTTGTCTGGTATGCCTCCGGATAGAGATATAGATCTTTGCATTGATTTAGAGCCTAATACTCTTCCCATTTCTATCCCTCCATATCACATGGCTCCGGCAGAATTAAGAGAGCTTAAGGCTCAAATCCAAGAGCTCCCTGATAAGGGATTTATTCGCCCTAGTGCTTCCACGTGGGGTGCTCCAATTTTGTTTGTTAAGAAGAAGGATGGTAGCATGAGAATGTGTATAGATTATCAGTAATTAAATAGAGTCACTATTCGAAATAGGTACCCCTTGCCTAGAATAGATAATTTCTTTGACCAATTGCAAGGTGCAGTGGTTTTCTCAAAGATTGATCTAAGATCTGGTTACCATCAATTGAAAATTAGGCCTAAGGATGTGCCTAAATGGCGTTTAGAACTCGTTATGGGAACTATGAGTTTTTGGTTGTCTTTTGGTTTGACCAATGCGCCTGCAACTTTCATGAGTTTGATGAATGGGGTGTTCAAGCCATTTCTTGATTCCTTTGTGATAGTCTTTATTGATGATATTTTGGTTTATTCGAAAAGTGAAGAAAAGCATGTCAACCATCTTCGTACTATTTTGGGTGTTCTTGGGGAACAAAAGTTATATGCTAAATTTTCAAAGTGTGAATTTTGGTAATAATCAATTGCATTTTTGGGGCATGTAGTGTCAAAAGAAGGTGTAATGGTAGATCCTCAAAAGATTGAAGCAGTTAGGAATTGGGTTAGGCCTAGCTATGTGACAGAGGTTAGGAGTTTTGTGGGACTCACTAGCTATTATCGTCGATTTGTTAAGAATTTTTCTTTAATTCCTACTCACTTGACCAATTTGACCAAAAAGGAGATACCATTTGAATGGACTGAAAAATGTGGGGAGAGCTTTCAAAAGCTCAAGACTTTTGACTACTGCACCTATCCTAGCATTACTGGTGGAAGGTAAAGGATTTTATAGTTTATTGTGATGCTTCTCATTCTGGATTGGGCGCTGTGTTAATGCAGGATAAGTGTCACGACCCGGGAGCACCCCCTAGTCGTAACCGGCGTACTCGACCTCGAAGAGGTCTAATACAAGCCTCTTAGCATTCATTCATCGCATAGACACTAAAACCATAAGGAATTAAAAACTTTCTTTACCAAGAAAACATTTCATAAAAAAAAAAAGATATAGCAAGCGGAAGACTTTCTAGACTTTATACATGATGTCTCAAAACCATCTAATACTTTAGAATACAAAATTCGGGACTAATCCCATACACAACTTAAAC
>JAJONQ010047697.1:0-11524 GCA_036250385.1 Solanum microdontum
TAGTTTATGTGGGAGTTTCTCTAACTGAGAACCGCCGCTATGAGCCTAAGTGGTGATACAACGTCTTGCCCACGCTGCCAGAATTGTCCTATACTTTGTCGTCATATAGAACGCTTAACTTAGTGGATCAACTAGCTTAACTTATGTGATCATCTAAAAAGTATGACCCATTAATACCCATGATGGCTACATGGTTTATAGAGACTTGAGTTAATATGAACTCGCATCCCTATATCGGTGCTCAATATTACTCCCAAAAATATACTTAGCTCATATGTTTTAAAAAAACAAACTTTATTTCTTTGGTTTGAGATAATTACTCAAAATATAGCTTAAAAGCTCTTTTGGAATTGATGTTCTTTTTCTTGCTCAAATGTGAAAACATTTATAAACTCTTTGAGAATACTTAGTTCCTTTATAGGTTTTTGAGAAATGAATTCAAGCCTTTACTCTTTGCTTAACTCAAAACTTAAGTCTTAAAATAAAGTTAAAACGTTTGTAAAAGACTTCTTAAAATATGGTTCATGCCGAATTATGGACGTGAACGACTCAATGCAAGGCTTTCAATAACCATAGATAGAACTCAATACTTGGAACTCAAGAGCTTCAATGGTACTACTCGTTGCAAGAATACTCAACTCAAAGGGTTCATGCAGAATTATGAGCATGAACTACTCAACTCAAGGACTCAAAGATACTTCTCATCTCAAGATTGTTCGACTTCTAAGGTTCATGCGGAATTATGGGCATGAATGATTCAACTCAAAGGGTTCATGCGGAATTATGGGCATGAATGATTCAACTCAAAGGCTTCATGGGTAACATGTAATAGTCCCACGATTAGAAATATAATCTCAAAGGGGATTAGGAACTTACTCAAGACTTAGAACTTGAAGATACTACTCCTCTCAAAGGTACTCAACTAATGGAGTTCATGCGGAAGTTATGGGCATGAACGACTCGATTCGACTCGAGGGTCTACATAATAATATGGAACTAGTGAATACAACTCTTCTCATTCTCATACTTACTTTCTCAGAACCTAGTTGAAATCGATAGTTGATCTCAAAGGATTCACAATTGAACTCAAAGCTTTGCTTGAACTCTACTATTAACTCTCTCTTGAATGTGAATTATGAATTCAAGAGTTATGGTTCATGATATGAAGGATCTCATGATGATAAAGTAGACTCATGAGTACATTCTCCTCATCCTCACACTCACTTGCTCGAGTCTTGAAACAAGTTACTAGAAGTTGTAGAAGACTCCACAAAAGGACTCAAAGGGACTTTCTTAGAATGTTCGAAAGAACTCTCAAAACTTAAATCTTAGCTCTACCTTGAATTTGAATTATGAATTATGAATTCAAGGTTATGAATGATTTCTAGATGTTTAGAAGTAGCTTAGAGTAGTTAGAATCGAAAAGGAGTGAAGGTTCACTTTAAATGAACTCAAACGGGGCAAACCGACGACAAACTAGATGGGGCAGGCCACCCTGACGCTATGGGTGGCGCGGGGCGCCAGCCCCTAAACTTCAGAGGAGGGTTTGGGGCACTCTGGCTGGCGCATTGAACAATTTCTTCCCCAATCACTTGGATTCGATTACTTAACATAAATACACTCTAATATACTCAAAACAACACTCAAATTACTAAGTTTCATCTCAAGAAATCATCAAAACCCCAACACAACAAGATTTAAAATGAACTTCAAGAACACCTATCAAGAACTCTAATCTTTCAACTTCAAGAATGAAATTTCGCTGAAAATACTATGATTGGCGTGTGGGTGAACTAACCCAACACTATGGAAGCTTACATACCTCTTAGGGATTAAACCCATGGTGAAAATCCGCAACAAGACACAAGAATCTGGACGAATGCTTGATCCTCTCCTTTTTTCTCTTGTTTTCTCTTCTTGTTTTCTCTTCTTGAACTCTCAACTAAAACCCTAGGCTAATTTTAGGATTATAAAACTGAACCTAATAGGATTAGACCCTTAAAAATATTAGTAAAAATGACTTAAATCTGTTTGGATAAGGAAAAGACTAAAATACCCCTTACTATTTCCGGCTAACTTTGCTTAACTGGACAGCCTAACTTCAAAAGGCCATATCTCACTCATCCGACCTCGAAAATTAGCAAACTCGGTGGCGTTGGAAAGATAATTGAAAGATATTTCCTAGGGTATCTGGTAGCACACCTAAATCATCCCGAGAATAGGTACGGGTAGCAACAATATCATAGCTTTTGACACCACGGTCATACCACCCTTCAAGAGAACACATTGTACTGCACTTTCCACTTGCTATCCGCAATGGAAAAAATCACACCCGCATTGAGCCACTTGATGATATCTTTCTTCACCACTTCTTTCATAGGAGGGTTTAACCTCCTTTGATGCTCAATGCTCAGCTTGCAATCATTGGCTAGTTGAATTGTATGGGTACAAATACTCGAAGGAATCCCGAGTGATTGACTAGCCCAAAACTTTAACATACTTTTTCAAAACTCCAACTAAGGCCTTTAATTGCCCTTGTGACAAGTTAGTTGCAATAATTACCGACAATGTGTTATCAACCCCCAAGAATGCATACCAGAGATGTGCATTTAACACTTTCAACTTAACTTTCGATGGCTCCTCAATGGATGGTTTAGATTGATAATTTTCTTGATTCTTCAAATCAATATCTGACTTTTTGGATTTGGATGTGAATGAACCCGAACCCGAACCCGGAAGAGCTGCAACCACTTCATCATAATCACTTATTTCCTCACCATCATAGTTGAGTAAAATAGCTACTAACGATTCACCTCTATGAGCAGCTTCACATAGACTAGTCATTGCTCCATCTATCACATCCATATACGACACAACATGCATGTCATTGGGATGATTCATGGACTTGCATTTATAGAAAGTAACTTCCTCATTGTTTACCCAAACATTCAATTCACCCCTTTCAACATCAACCAGTGCTTTCTCTATAGCCAAGAATGGCTTACCAAGAATAATAGGAATCTCCGCATTGATCTCACAATCAAGCACCACAATATCGGTAGGAAAGATAAATTTGTCCACCTTCTCTAGGATGTTCTACAATATTCCTACCGGCTTTTAAATGGAGTGGTAATAGGAGGTTCAATGGGACGATGCAAAAATAACTACTAGCTTGAACCTCTTGAATGCGAACAACTTAAATTACCTACATTCTTGGTCCTCTTCCTCAGCGCCTTGGCTTGCCTCACCTTTAAAACTCACTCCACCTTCTTCATAAAGTCTGTCACCTCATTTAAACCCTTTGTCGCTGAGGTCATATGCATTGACAAAACCTTCGATGTAGAATTCAATCATTTAACGAACAATCATACCCTTTCCTCATCATTGCTCACAGACTGCATAGAATATCGACTAAAGTTATTAAACTTAGCCTCCTAAGCAACCATAACAATGTTACCATGCTAAAGATCCATAAACTCCTTCTTCTTATCCCTCTGGTATGAGGCACATACTTCTCCAAAAAACAAGGCATGAGTTGTGCCTAAGTCAATGGAGGCAAGACCAAATAACAACATTCCACATAAGCCATCCACAACTACATTGCCTCACCCTAAAGCTTAAAATTCAAAAACATAACCCATGCTATTACACAATTCCCAATTTGTGAAATGTCTCATCTCAATCCAAGTTGAACACGTAAGCATCCTCCTTCTCAGAACCACAGAACACTAGAGGCTTACGATTATAGAATTTAGTCTGCATCTTATACTATATATCAGTCATCATAGGGGTTCCAAGCAATAGATGGAACAAAGTGCTAGCTCCCTTATCCCCATAGACCTTGGGAACAATGGAAGTAACCGTCTAAGTAATTAGAACCTAAGTAGTCTGAGTCGTGGGAGTGACTCAAGTACCTACCAACCCACTTAAAAAAGTGAGTACCTATTTAATAGTCCCACATCCATACGGGGAAGACCTGCTACCCCAGACTATTTCCTCACCTCAGGTTCAAGATTGTCCTTAATCTCAATCTCAACATCCTCTTCTATAACTTGATCTTGGTGTGGGGTGGGATTTGAATTTCAAAATATTTGTCTAAGGTTAGCCCACTGGGAAGGCGATCTGCCTAACAGGTTAGGCAAGCTTTGGCAAGCTCACTGAAGTTGACAACGCAAAATTTTAAAGAACTCAGGCATGATGGGAGGAGGCTGAATTGGTTTCGGCGGGCTAAGACAAGTCCATCAAAAGTTACAGTGCAAAAATAAAAAAGAACAGGAACAAAAGGTGATGCCCACTCCCACTTGGTAACCCACCAAGTTGTTTTTTGTAGCTAAGACCAGACCACTGAATGGGAAAGTTCCCAAGTCACATATTCAAGCAAGGAAGGCGGGTTGAGACTTACTCGGTGATTTGCCTAACTTCCTTGGCAAACTAAAACAAACCCACCAAACAAGTAGTGGTTACCGCAGTGCCTATTTTCAAAAAATTCAACCACAATACGCAACAATACCCAATTCTCAATATATTTTACAATCTACCTACATGTTTTTTGTACCCATGGGTACTTACACTTCCCTAAATATCACAACGTATTACTTAAAATAACGATTTTCCCTTAAGAAATGCGTCACCCTATCTATCATTGGGAAAAATCATGCAATTGGGGCAACACCAGGCTTATCAAACTTCACCCATACTTAATTCAATCAAGACCCAGTACAAACAAGGATTCAATCCAAATTTTAACCAACATAATCAATTTTAGCAATTTTAGGTACAAATCACTATCTAACTCATGGATATAGTTAAATATGATCTATTTAGCATTACCCATACAAATTAAATAGCAATATACTTCAAATAACACTAAGCCCATTTATGAGTGGTAGATTTGCACTCATTTAAGATCCATTTAAATCAATAATTTGTGTCCTCAATGTCTAGCTGTTCCCTTTTCTAATCAATTATTGAGGATTTGCAGCTATGATGGAAATTGTACAAGGCATGAACTAAAGCTTGAAAGAATGGCAAAAAATGCAAACGAAGTGCAAAATGAACATTGTTAATTGCCTAGCATGAAGGGAGGATCGCCAACGAAGCTAGATTTTTGCCTAATATGACGCTGTATAACACATTGATTTACCAAAGAAGTTCAACGAACTCCAGTGGAAGAGGCGATATGCCGAATGAGAGAGGCCAACCTGAAGCACATCGCTTAAAGTGACAGTGTCCAAGACAAAGATTTAATGCTTGAACGGCGAACTAAGGTGGTACTTGGTGATGCACTGAATGAGAAAGGCTGACTCAATCGAGTTTGCCAATTGAGGTTCAAACACCTGAAGCCTAGAGCATCACAAATGCGAGCTGGGGAACGTAAGGCGATTCACTAAGTGAACTAGGCGAGCCTGACTATTGTCGCCAATTTGGTTTTGAAGTGGATTTTTGGGCCATGCTTTGGGAAAATATAAATAGCCCAGTGGTAGAATTTTATAAGTGTTCGATTAGAGAGATGAACAACTAAATTGAGAAGACGTTTTGAGAGAGAACACTTTACTTTTTAGAACACTTTCTCTAGCTTTCTTGGGGTTTTACAATTTGAATCTTGAATTCGATAAATTGAAGTGAAATCCAAAGTAGGTTTCCCCTTAATTACTTGATTTCAAGTTACCCATGATTGCTTTCATGGAAGGCATACTTTCTTTACTTTTAATGATGGGTGACTAAAACCCCAAGATCTAGGGATGCTTAAATTGGGGTGTGTGTCGATTTAATGTATAGGTATTGTGCTATTCTTTGTTTTGTTGTTATTCATGCATAAATTTGGTCTAATTATCATGGGTTTACTGAAGGGTTAAGGTTGCAAACTTAATTCATATTTCTGATCTCCGATTGATGCTTGAAAGAGATTAATAAGAGCGGGTAATTAGTTTAATACTAGAAATTTAGGTTTGATGTCCTTGACTTGCTCAAAAATGAGATTATGGGTCAGATCTATTTGCTTTATTCTTCAAATAGGGAATAGAGTAAGGTATTGGGTTGTTAAGGATTAACATTAGATGAGACCGAAAGGAGATTCTAAGCATAAATGCTTTGAGATCGAAAGATGATTAGTATCAGTGAAGATGACTTAGCCTATTCATTTATGCATATCACGATAGAGCAGAACATTATTCCTATATGACATTGATTACCAATCCCCACACCCCTAGACTGCTTGTTAACTCTTGATTTCATTCAAATTTTAGTTTAATTGCGATAAATGACAACAGTTTACATTAAGTGGGTGGTATCATTCACCCAATTGTTCTTACTACTCTAAATGAGTTGATTTAAAGTCCAAATATCTCAATAAAGAATTCTCCATGATACCCCGTTCCTAGTGGGATTTGACCCCGACTCTTTATTAGGTTACTACTAACTATGATCATCCACCTTTTAAATTGATTTTGAAGGGTGATTTGAGTGTTATCAAAAAAGGTGCTGGTGCCGGTTTCGGAGAGCGGTAGTTGAGAATTCTAATTGAGAAATTAGATTTTAATTTGGTTTATTTGTAGTAGAGTTGTTGTTTCTCTATTGTTGTCAGCTGATTTGCAGATTGACAAGATGAGTGACCATGGGATGACAATGATAGTCACTGTGGTCAAAATAATAATATGGTGACCTAAATGACACACCCATTAATGTCATTCAAAGCACGAGAGCAATCCAAATACCTCCTATAACTGGGAGGGTGGTGTTTCACATCACAGGTACTATGATCCAATTGCTTTAAATGAAAGGAATTTTTGGGGGCCTATATAATAAGGATCCCTATGAGAACCTTAGGAATTTAAGGAGGTGTGTGGACCCTTTGTGTTGAAAAATATCTTTGAAGAATCTATAAGGTTTAGACTATTCCCATTTTCTATAACGGGAGAGGCTACAAGATGGTTTCCAGAGTTACCAACTGATTCTTTTGCTTCGTGATATGAGCTAACTGAGGCATTCTTGGAACGATTCTTTCTACCCTCGAAGATGGTTAAACTTTGTCTCCAAATCCAGAATTTCAAACGTATCAGAGGTGAACCCTTGCATGAAACATGACTAACGTTCAAGAAGTTACTCTTGTAATGTCCAACGAACCCTTGCATGAAACATGGCTAACATTCAAGAAGTTACTCTTTCAATGTCCAACGCATGGTGTTTCGGACAATTTGCAGTTGCAACACTTTTATTGGAGCCTTGATTCAGTCAATAAAAGTGTGGCTGATCAATTGGTCTATGGTGGATTGATGAGGAAACCTTATGAGGTAGCTGCATTGTTGTTAGATGACATGAGTAAGGTCAACTGAGCATGTCACACAAGATAAGACCAAGCACCGATGATACAAGTGGGCTTGAGTAAAGAACAAATTGAATGGGATCATGAAAGGGATGAAAACATGGCTAAAATAATGACCCAAATCAATTTGTTGTCCATGTAATGGGAGGTGAAACTAAGTCACTAAATACAGTTAGAACAAACAGTGGGCAGTACCCAAATGGTTCCAAATTTAAGGCATTATACAATGAAGAGGTTTAATACTTGCGAAATCAAGTGAGGGGGTTCTCACAAAAATTATCTACGTCAAGGTGGGAACCAAGGTTGGAACAAGGATTGAAATAGTGGTTGGAAAGATTGGAGGAGTGGAAATTAGAGAGACAGTGAGGTGGATAAAGATATATACATGCCTCCCCATGATCTTCAACACACAAAAGATACAGCTGGTTTAGATGCAGTAGGATGGAAGACATGCTTGTGAGGATATGTAACAAGGTTGAAGGAGCCGATAAGGTGTTGGAGGATTAAAACAATAACTTCTCCACTTTAACCCAAACAGTGACTTCACATTCAGTTTCAATCAAGTAGTTTGAGACCCAACTGGGTGAGATTGCCACTCATTTAAATCCAAGGCAAAAGGGAACTTTTCCTAGTGATACCATCCGAAACCCTAAGAATGACTATGTCATGCCATGACATTAAGTAAGGCACTTCTTGGGAGGCAACCCAGTTTTTTACTATTGTTTTTTTTTTCTTTCAAATAATGTGCATTGTGAATACAAGTGGAGAAGAGGTTGAAAGATAGATAAGGGCACATTGGGCGAGGCTACAACAAAAAGGGCGATGTGCCGAAAGCACTACGTGGACTAATTCTTGTTTGCCCTTTCACCATAAAAATGTGGCAAAGTACACTATCAAGATCCATGAGAATAACTCTGAAGGGAGATTCGCTGAACTGCATAAAACAGACTACAAATGGTCCACCAAATCATCATTTAGGTTTGGTCATTGTTGAGGCAGGTTCGATAAGCTTAAGCTCCAGACGGTGATATGCCGAACACGTTCAACAATGTTAGTAAGTGCGCGGGATGGGCATGCTATAAAAGGGCCTAGGGTTCTTTTAATTTCAAAAATAAAAATCCTTTTATTTGGAGCCTTTACATTTCTGTTCTATTATATTATGCACTGTGAGTGATTTCATGCCTTATGTGAGTGTGTTGAAAGTGCTAGGAGTGAATTTGAGTGGATCTGAGTAAACTCAACCCCGATTCCTTAATTTCTTGCTTGTTTTTCGACATTATGGTTGGTATTTTGACTTCTCATCGATGATTTTGAGTTTAGATTACATATAGGGTGTGGGCTTGATCTATGTAACTAAGATTCAATGCTTAATTTTATTGGGTAGCATCTTATTGTTGAATTTGAATCGTACCAGTGTGATTTTAATTGTGAATTCCTATATAAATGGTGAATCGTGATTGTGTTGGTTAGACTACTAAATTGGGTCGATATACTTGCTAGGTCTTTGTTTAATCGAATGTGAGTGAAGTTTGAGTATCTCAGTGTTGAACCATTGCATGATTTTTCCCATTGATAAACAGGATGACTACTTTCTTAAGGGAAAGTCAAGTAGAGCAACACTTACTGATAAATGGGGAAATCTGAGTACTCATGGGTAGAAAAGCATCTAGGTGGATTATAATTGTTGCGGGAAACTCCTATTTATTGTGCATGTTGGATTTGTTTTTGCAATATAGGCATTGGGCTGAAAATTCCTGTTAGGCGGACTTTGTCTTAGCTCGCCAAGGAAGATAGGAAAATCACTGAGTAAGACCCAACTCGTCTTCTTGAGTTTATTCATGGCCATGGGTACTATCCCATTTGACGGGCTTGTCTTAGTCCACCAAACTCATTTGGTGAATCGCTGAATGAGAGAGGATATCACCCTTTATGCCTGTTTCTTTCCCTTTTGCACTGTCATTCGACAAACTTGTCTTAGCCCACCGAAACCAACTCAGTGAATCACAAAGTTGGCATTGACACTGCCTTGTGTGATTGATACTTGATATTTGTGCTACTGTCTAAGTAGGTGAGCTCGCCGATCCTATTGGGTGATACATTTTCCCGTTAGGCGAGACTTAAGACTATTTTCATGCTTGATTCAAAGTGCTTTTGATTTAAACTAACCTTCACAAATCTTGTGTTTTAATGTGTACCTTGCAGGAAATGGAGAGAACAAAATGTAAAAATGTGGTCTACTCCGATATGGAATCAGACAAGGAGTCTCCTCCTCCTCCCCCTCTTCCTCTCAAGAGGCACCGATGCATCTCCATTAATGAACCATCTAAAGCTTAGAATTGCCGACAAACCACCACTTTACAACCATCCACCCAAGATAGGGTACAATTGAGGGTGGTAAGAAAGAGGATAAACATCAGATCTAAGTTGTTTTAGCCCTCATCTATACAGGCACCGACCTCTAGAATTCTCCTGATCGTAGTTCTAAGAACCTTGAATAGGCTCAAAGCAGCAGGAGAACGGACCATACTTGAGGAGAGACGAATCTCCACAGAGGGAGTGATGAGCGATTACCCAACCATATGGGATAAAATTTAGTTCCATCGGTTTGAGGGTTTTACTAGAGCCAGAAGCTCCTACATCCCTTATTGGGTGAGGGAGTTCTATGCGACATATGCTCAAGCTCTTTCAAAAAAATTGAAAGGGCATAGTTTGGATGCCACTTGAAAAAGTGGAGGTGAGAGGGAAAAATGTTTGGTGTGACTCAGGAGCTATTGATACTAACCTAAATATGTTGGCATTTGACGATGAGCTATATTCACTCCGGATGCATCGTGATCTAGATTATCTGAAAGGGTTGGTTAGCATTCTTGATCTCTGATTCTTCTCCTTTCTTGGATGGTGGATAGTGCTAAGATAAAGAAGAAAGACTTAAATGTAGTGGTCAGATACTGGTTTGGCTTCATCAGTAGCAACTTGATGCCATCCTAGAATGAGCATATTCTTCGCCATGACAAAGTGATATTGGTGGGAACCATCATAGATCAAGAGCACATACATGTCAGTGCCATTATTACTACAGAGATACTGATGAGGGAAAGGCAAGAGCAGAGATCACTCATATTTCTAGTTGTGATCACAGTTATTTGAAAGGGCAGGAGTCTCTTTCAGAGCTACTACATATGTTAGAGTCACATCAGCATCATCTAGTGATATCCGGAGGATGGAGGCAGAGTGTTTGAGAGATAATACAGCTCGGATGAAGCCACAACCACCAGAATCCACTCTATTGGCTGATCTTTCCACATTGACTCTTGGACACATCTGCTCCTTCTATGGAGCAGGCATGTATTCATACTCATTCCTCTTCTATTGCTATTTCTGATTTCCCCCACTACATTTGCACCTTCAATTTCTTTAACTGCTGCTATTGCGAGGCCTCCCCCTTATTATGTTGCCCGTCTTCCCTTGACCCATGCCTTTATATACTAGATGGGTTGTCTTTCTCGGTCAGCGGATGTTAGAGTTGCCCGGGTTGAGAAAAACTTGACTCATTGACCAGGCTATTAAGAATGCCTTGGGTCTTCTGACAGAGTGGGTGGTCAAGTGGGAGGAAATGAGGGAGGGCCACACTTTGAGGTTAGATGGTTTGATTGCGAGGATATCAATTTAGGAGAAGACTGTGGGTAGTTCCAGTGCCTTGGACACCCTTAGGGTTGAGGTTGCCATATTGAGGGATGAGGTGATCCAAATTCAGCCCATGGACATCTCGACACTATGGGGCAATATTCCCATTTCAAATGCTACTGACCCCAAGATGCCAAGTTATACACCTTCCTTTTTCTGTACCTGAGGTTTCTATAGATAGGGATGGTGAGGATGAGGAGCAAAATTAAGAGATCGATGAGGAGGGGTTGAGAGAAGATGAGCATGGGATTATTGACACCTCGATGGAGTTGCATGAGACCAAGGATTTCATTACTAAGGCTACCTTAGTGAAACGACCCCAAAAATGCCCGAAAATGTGCTTCGGAAACACCAATAATTGTAATTTCCATATATCTCAAAATCCGTTTCTTTTTTCGAAAATCCGACTTCATATTCTTGTTTAGGGGGTCAAATTGAGTGGGAAATGGGTCTAACCCAAATTTTAGAGCAACCGTATCAAAATCCAAAATTTCCAAGTGAAGCCTTTTTCGAGGGTCT
>JAJONQ010047699.1:0-15902 GCA_036250385.1 Solanum microdontum
ATCAAGAAATGATGCAGGCCAAATGGCTCAGTACATGGAATGTACGAGCATGTAAGGGGAATTCTAAAAGCATAACATAAGCTTGAACTTGATAAAAAGGAAACATACTTGCCTCATCTCAACTCACTCAACTAAACTCAACTAAAGAATAAGATACTCAACTCAATGATATGATACTCAACTCAAAGGTAGTCAACTCAAGATACTCACCTAAAGATTAGATACTCAACGGAATGATATGATACTCAACTCATAAGTACTCAACTCAAGATTAGATACTCAATTAAATAATATGATACTCAACTCAATGATATGATACTCAACTCAAGATAAAGCAACAATAAAACATGCGCTATATGGAAAGCTTTTAAAACAATAGATAGCAACTCAAAGTATTGAAAAATACAAAAATAACTCAGTTTGAATATATAAAAATACAATATAACTTTGTGGGAGTTTCTCTAATCGACAACCATCACTATGGTCTATGTGATGATATAACGTCTCACCCACGCTGCTAGAATTGACCTACACCTTGCCGGGGTATAGAACTTCTCAACTAAGTGGATCCACCAGTCTATGCTAAAAATCACTAAGGAATCATCTAAAAAGCATGACCCTTTCTACCCACATTGGCTACATGGTTTATGGAGACTTGAGTTATCTGAACTCGACCCCATATCGATGCTTAATACTACTCCCAAAATATACTTAACTCATATTTTTAAAAACATAACTGTTTCTGTGTTTTGAGATTATTACTCAAAAATCATTATCTTGAAAGAGATTACTCAAACTGCTCAAAAATCTTTTTGAAATCTCAATTTCCCACTCTTCTAAATGTGAAAACATTTACTCTTTGGAATACTTAGTTCCCATATATCATTTTAAAGAAAATGAACTCAACTCTACTCTTTATCAACTCAAGTGCTTAAGTATTAAAACAAGTTTAGAAAAATTTGTAAAAAACTTCGCAAAATGATGTTCATGCTGAATTATGGATGTGAACGACTAAATTCAAGGTTTTCAATAACCATACATAGAAATCAATACTCGCAACTCAACAACTCAGAAGTAAAGAACTTCAATGATACTACTTATTTCAATAATGCTCAACTCAGATGATTCATGCGGAATTATAGGCATAAATAACTCAATTCATGTACTCCAGGATACTACACATCTCAAGAATGTTCAACTCATAGGGTTCATGCGGAATTATGGGCATGAACAACTTAATTCATGGACTCTATGGGTAATATGTAATGGTCCCATGATTATGAATAAAATCTCAAAAGAATTAGGAACTCAATGCTGAAAGACTTAGAACTTGAATATTCTACTCCTTTTGAAGACACTCAATGTATGGAGTTCATGCGGAATTTGTGAGCATGAACGACTCGACTCAAGGGTCTAAAGCACATTAGGGAACTCATGCATACAACTCTCCTCATTCTCATACTTACTTCCTCAAATCATAGTTCAAATTGATAACTGATCTCAAGTGATTCACAATTGAACTTAAAGACTTTCTTAAACTCTACTCTTAACTCTCTCTTGAATGTGAATTATGAATTCAAGAATTATGGTTCATGATATGAAGGATCTTGTGATGATAAAGTAAACTCATGACTACATTCTCCTCATTCTCATACCCACTTGCTCGAATCTTGAAAGAAATTGTTAGAAATTGTAGAAGACTCCTCAAAAAGACTCAATGGGATTTCTCAAAAATGTTCGAAAGAACCCTTAACACCTAACTCTTAGCTCTACCTTGAATTTGAATTATGAATTCAAGGTTATGATTTGTGAGATGAAAGATATCATGATGATTAAAAGTGTTTTAGATAGATAATCATGAGAAACAGTTAAAAATCACTGTCTGGGAAGAGAGTCCGCGACGTGGAGATGAATTATAATGTTTGGTCAAACTAATTATTGAAAAAATTTCACTTCTGAGGAACAGTTCCGCGTCGCGGACCTGGGACCTTTTTCCTATCCGACTTTCTCTTCCTCGTTTTCTAACCCCAATTCGCCTAAATTGGATTATTTTTCTCAATTTCTCTTTAGATTCAGATACCCACTACATGTACACAAGAATCTAATAAGGCAAAACTCTAAAATTGACACGATTTCCTCAAAAACTCATCAATCTCATCTAAACTCAATAATGAAAGCCAATTTCAAGAACAAACTTCAAGAGCATCAAACTTTCTAGAACGAATTTCTTTGAAATTAATATGATTTGCGTGTGGGTGAACAAACCTAACACTATGGAAGCTTACATACAACTTAGGGATCAAACCAATGGCGAAAATCTGAAACAAAACTCAAGAACCTCGACGAACACCTTGATCCTTTCGTCTTTTCTCTTATTTTCTCTTCTTTAACTCTCAACTAAAACACTAGGCGTGTATTACGATTATAAAGCTGAAACTAATCGAAATAGACCCTTAAAACCTTACTAAAAATGAATTAAATCTTATTGGGTATGGAAAAGACCAAAATACCCCTTACTATTTTCGGGTAACTTTCCTTAACTGGACAACTTGACTTTAAAAGGACATATCTCACTCATCCGACCTCAAAACTTAGCAAACTTGGTGGCGTTGGAAAGATAATTCAAAGAACGTTCTTTTGATATATTATGGGAGACTTAACTCATCACTAAAGGCTATGGTTGTTTGAAGTTGATCCAAAACTTAAGGAACATAGGATTGACTTGAATGAACACTCTTTAGTTCTTCTTGGAACTCAAGGTGTTACATCTAGTGACCTTAACACTTAAGAAATTTTAAATTCCTCGGTAAAATCTACTCACAACGAAAGATGGTTCAAGTCTTAGCTAAAAAAATTTCTGGGATGGTACACAATATCCCCCCTTAATAACATTCATCCTCGAATGACGGCTGCACTGGGTATCAAACAGGGTTACTCTTATCATCTCTACCATGCCAACTAGAATTTTCCTGCATTACTATTCAAAACCAACTAAGGGCTCCCATTATAGATATTTCTCATAGTAAAACCTCATTCTCTTCTACCTCCTCATTTATAACTTCACACCAAATTATCACGATAGGATCATTAACCTTATGTTCCTTCTATCTAGAACTTTATAGAACAATATCATTCCTTATTTTACTCATATGGGAAACTCATCACCTATAACTGACTAGGTGCATTATTGCAATCACACAATCTGCCCCATCAGTATCTTCTTTCCTTAGATTACTGAACTTCTGAATACTGTCCTTTAATTTTGGGTACTTTCACTACTACTTCTCAAACTCTCCTAATTCATACTATCTTTTTGGGCAAAAATACTACCCAAGCTCTAAACACACTATCCTCTTAAAGCTATTAGCTGAATAAGGTTTAGGGAAGAGTATACAACTCACTTTTAGCTGAAACGCACGATACATACGAACATGAGTGCATTCCTCTTAAACTCAACACTTAACTCACTCATGGGCTTCTCTCAAGCCCCTCTGGAATCTCATGACTTCTTCAAGACTCTTGCTAAGAGCAACTCATCGATAAAGTATTGACTTTGCTTTTCAACCACCTCTAGTACAAGGGGTAGTCGAATGGATATAACAACGCATGAGTTAGAACAAGTCTCTATGGAATAGCTCTATTGCACGATTAAGATTATAAAAGAAGAGAGACTTTTCCAAAATGTCTGTAGTCAGTGGAATGTACGAGCATGTAAGGGGAATTCTAAAGAATAAAAATAGGCTTGAACTTCATAAAAAGGACACATACTTACCTCTTCTCAACTCACTCAAGTAAATTCAACTCAAGAAAACATAGTTCAACTCAACTCAGAAAAAAATAGGGCTCAACTCAATGACAAGATATTCAACTTAGTGAAATAAGGCTGAACGCAATAATAAGATACTCATCTCTAGATACTCAATTCAATATAAAGCAACAATAAAAGATGCAATATATCGAAAGCTTTAAAAATAGTAGATAGCAACTCAATGTATTAGAAAATACAATGTAACTTTGTTTGTATGCAAGAATTCAAAATAACCTTTGTTTGTATATAAAAATACAGAATAAACTCTTTGTATATAAGAATACAAAATATCTTTATGAGAGTTTCTCTAACCGACAACCATCACTATGAGCTATGTGATGATACAACGGCTCGCCCACGCTGCCAGAACTGTCATATTCTTTTCCAGGGTATAATACCTACTCACTAAGTGGATCCACTAGTATATGCTAAAAAGCATTAAGGAATCATCTAAAATTATGACCCTTGCTATCCATGTTGGCTACACAGTTTAGAGGGGTTGTGAGTTATCTGAACTCTCTCCCATATCGGTGCTCGATACTACTCCCAAAATATACTAGCTCACTTTTTCTGTGGTTTGAGGTTATTACTCAAAAATCTTTCTCTTAAAAGAGATGGTCCTCAAACTCCTCAAAACTCTTTTAGAAATATCAGTTTCCTCTCATCTTAAATGTGAAAACATTTAGTCTTTGGAATACTTAGTTCCCATATATCATTTTAAAGAAACTGAACTCAACTCTGCTCTTTCTCAAAAACATTCCAATATCATATTATAATATGATCATTGATGACTCGGGAAGTGATACTGCATAAAAATTGATGGTATATCTAGATACCATATGCTCATACATTGATGGCACACTTGATTGTCATACTAATTATGTTTTAGAAAAATCTTTTCTCAAAACTTGTCTTTACTTTCTCAAAACTCAGTTGAAGAACTCAAGTGTTGGCTTTAAAGATCTTTTTAAAATTTATAACTCTAATCATAGGGTTCATGTGGAATTATGAACATGAACGACTTAACTCAGGGATCTTAATAACAATAAAGAACCTCAATACTCAGAACTCAAGACTCAATGAAACTACTCATCTCTAGACTCATAGGGTTCATGTGGAATTATGGGCATGGACAACTCAACTCAAGGGCTTCTTGAGTAACATGTTGTAGTCCCATAAGTAGGAATATACTCTCAAAAGGATTAGTAACTCAATGCTAAAAGACTTAGAATTCAAATATACTCCTCTCGAAGATACTCAATGTATGGAGTTCATGCAGAATTTATGAGCATGAACGACTCGACTCAAGGGTATAAATAACAATATAGAACTCATGTATGTGAATCTTATCATACTCATACTTACTTCCTCAAAACATAGTTTAAAACTCAAGTGTTGGCTTTGAAAAACTTCTCAAGATTTATAACTCAAAATAGGCTTCATGCTGAATTATAGACATGAACAAATCAACTCAAGGATCTCAATAAAAATATAGAAACTCAATAATTAGGAATATAATTTTAAAAAGAACCATGAACTCAAGAACTCAAATCAACTTAACTCAAGAATACTCAAATCTAGGGGTAGAATCCTAGGTTTCTTATTTATTAATTTGAAAGAAGATGTAGGGCATGAGGACGAAGTATTACAATACTATGATAGCCTTACATACCTGGAAGAATAAGGTTCTTGAAGAATCTTGAAGAAGAACTTGATTAGGAGCCTTGAAATCCTAGCTTGTAGGTAAACGATCAAGAAAACCTTTCTCGAGATTCTTGAATTAGTTTCTTGAAATCTCTATGGCCAAGAATTATGATTTGCATTAGTTATTCATGATTGTATGGAGGAATTGGAGTTGAAAAGAATGGAATTCTTGGGGAAAGACTTACCTTGAAGTAGAATCTTAAAAAAGATTGAAGGAATCTTGAATGGAGTCTTCTACTTTGATTTTTCCTTAGGGTTTTGCCCTAAGGTTTGACAAATAAGAGAATAATGGGTTAAAAGATGAAAATCTGATTTTTTTTTAACCTTTTATTAGTCAAGACATTCGTTTAGGATTTTCTTGGAGGTAAAAAGGCAAAAACGACGCTTTTTAATGTTTTCCTGTCGGCTAATTCGTTACAACACTGTATCAGGTTACTAAAATAGTCATAACTTTTTACTCAAAATTTGGATTGAGACGAAATTTGTGGCGTTGGAAAGTAGATTTAAATACCTTTCATTTAATGGGTTATGGGCCATATAGCTCTTTATATTATAAGAGATATGGTCATTTGAAGTTGACCCAAGTAGAATCTTATATCAAAACTTAATCAATATGGAAACTCAAGAACACTTATCAAGAACTCATCAAGAAATTATACTGCTCAATATTTATGGATAGATTCGAAATAGAAACTCATGATTGACATGTGGATGAAGAAACCCAACACTATAGAAGCTTAGATACCTCAAAGAACTAGGTTCTTGGTGAAATCTTGAATTTCTTGAATGAACGTTTGAAACTTTGAACTTTTTCTCCTCTTGAATCTTCTCTTTAAACCCTTAACGCTTTGGGGGTGAATGAAAGTGATTCTAATCATCATAGACCACTAAAAATGTTAAAATCCGATTGGGTAAGGAAAAGACCAAATGCCCCTCATATTTTTGGGTAAATTTCCTTATTTGGACAACCCGACTTCAACCGGGGATATCTCTCTCGTACGAGTTCAAAAATTTGCATACTCGATGGCGTTGGAAAGAGCACTCGATGTACTTTTATTTGATACCTCAGGGGGTTTCGTAACTCATCTTGTGCTAAAAGTTATGGTCATTTAAAGTTGACACAAAACTTAAAAGAACTAAGGAATGACTTGAATGAATTTTCTTTAATTCTTTTTGGAACTCAAGGTGCTATATCTAGTGATCTTAATACTTAAGAAATTTTAAATTCATTGTTAAAATCCTACTCACAACGAAGGATGGTTCGAGTCTTAGTTCAAAAAATTTCTGGGGTGTTACACATCATATACCTTGCTGGGGTATAGGACTATACTGTTACTATGGATCCATCTAATAGGCCTTCTCAAAGGCAGTGAGGAGTTGCACGAAGAATCATGCTATCTTATCCTACACTGGCTACGTAGTTTTATGGGACTTTTGAGTCATAAAAGACTCTAACCCAATTCGGTGCTCAATACTACTCCTAAATGATCAATAACAATTATGCTCAATTCACCCTTTACAAAGAAGGGGCTATTACTTTATTGAAGTACTTTTCAAAACATTAGACATACTTGCGTTTTTAAAACACGCAGTTATGGATTTATCTTACAAGTCCAGGATCGATAAAGGCATCTATAACAAATGAAAGCCCTTATGTTTTTATGAAAATAACATTTTTAAACTTTCCTCTTAAACTTACTTTATCATTAAATGAATCCGGAGACATGTGATTAGGATATGCAGAGATTTATAAAGGTAAATAAAGCATATAGGAGCTAATACAAGGGACGGGAATGCGGCCACACATAAGGTAACACGTGTTGGATGAAAGAAGGAGAAATTGGCTAAGCGACCCCTGGCGCACTGCTCGAGCTAGGAGCCAGGCCCCAAACTTCTAAGACTGAGGTCGGGCACACTGTTGCGCCAGCCCAGAGCCTGGAGTACTGGGTCTAGGTCGGGGCACAGTGCTGGTGCGGTACCATAGACCCTCCCCAACGACTTGACAATTTTTTTAATGTAAAATCGCGGCCTCAATTCTGTTTAGAATTGAGAAATTTCTCCTAAACTCTACTTGTTTCTCAAACTCAAAGCCAATCCAGAACAACTCTCATACGATCCCTGTTTAAAACATAACTTTACAATATCTAAGCATGAACAACATGACAAGATTTTAAAGAGAACTAAGGAAATTAAACTTCAACTGTTAAAAAACGAAATTCAATATCTACAATCAGTAATGGATCCTTTAGATGAAACAATTTCTTGAATCAATTGAGATGTAGGGTGTGAGGACGAACAATTTTAACGTTGTGACAAGCCTTACATAAGTGGAACGAACTAAAGTTTTAGGTGAAATTGATGGAAACTTGAAGGACGCTTTGAACCGTAGTTTTTTCTCCTCTTGAAACCTTTCTCTAATTCCTCTAAGTGTTAAAGAATGTGAAAAATCTTTTAACGCTGCCCAGACCTTTAATTAGGTGAAAAACGTGGCTAGGTTTAGTAGAGGTGGGAAAAGCCCAAATTATCCCTCTAAAAATGATTGAGATGTTTTGAAAAAGAGGCTTAACTAAAACGAGCATATCTTCATACTCCGAGCACGAAATTAAGCAAACTTGGCGGTGTTGGAAAGAGGGCTCAAAGTCTTTTTAATTTAATATGTTAAGGGCCACCTAATTCTTTATGTGTTAAGAGATATGATTGTTTGAAGTTGATAAAAGTAAAATCTCATATTGAAACACAATTGGGAAGAAAGCTTTTAACTCAACTTTATGCTAGGGGATTCTAGTGACCTTAATTTTATATCCAAAATCATTGCCACTCTGAAGAATTGACCTTGACACCTAATAACAATTAAGAATCATGCGGTACAATCCTATTCACAAATGAAAATTGGTACGAGTCTTAACATAATTTTTTTTGGATGTTACAGGATCTCTACTGACATATATATATATAGTAAGATTTGACCTGTATGAAGTTTAGTTTTCCGATTAAAGGTGTCTAGCTGGAAACTCTGACACCACCGAAGCTCATCCCATCTAGAAACTTCAATTTTTTATAAGTGTATTTCACAAAAAGCTTCTCGAAAACGCTCATCTACAAATACATTTAAGAGGGCGCATTCTAGATGTGCATTTTCGAGGTTGAAGTGTTTATAAGGTCAATTTAAATCAAATTAAGATGTTTAAATGTATATTTTCAAAGTAGAATTTTAATCATCAATTGAGATCGATTAATATTTTCCTTGGTATACAAAGTGTAATGAAATTAGCATTTTTGTATTGTATAAAATTTATATATCAACACTTATAATTAGTGTTTTCTACGTAGAAATTTTTCCATTTTGAATGAATTTAATTTTCAAGGATAATAGGAGATTTAATACTCTTAGAGAACAAATCTTTATACATACATTTAGTTATAATTTATTGATTGTGTATTAATTTTAAATTAGTGGAGTACCATATGTTTGATATTTCGAGTTTGAATGATTTAATATCTTCTTATAATATTAAGGAATAAAAAAAATAGTTTCTGAATAATTTTTACTATAATAGGAAAATCATATTTAAATATTAAATAATGTTATAGCTGTAAAACAATCACAATCATTACAGAATTAAAAAAAAAGTGTCGAAACAAACAAGATTGTTACAGAGAAGTCTAATTGTCATTTGGTTATTTTGTGATATTTTAGTTTGTGATGGCTAAGTTTCTTGGAGGGGTTCCAAGATAATATCTTGATTGTTATTACATTGAGATCGTAGTATGTGTTATCTTGTTTATATTAAAGAATTTATTTATGAGGTAGTGTCATTAAATATTAAGAGAGTAAAGATAAAACTATTGGAAATAGTTTTTTAGTTGTTACAAAGGACAACTATAAATTTATTTGAAGTTAGACTGTCACGACCAAAAAATTGACTTGACGACACTCGTCTAATCCACCAAGACAATTTATCCTCAAACCCAACAATACAAATGAAATGCGGAAATAAACTAATAATAACATAAGCACGGAAAACATAGTCATTTTAAAGTATCCCTAAAACCCACTTGTCACGTGTACTAGCAACTATTGTAATAATAGAGAATTTGAAAGATAAATACAAGTCTCAATGTCTTTGTCTCTTGAATAGAACAAAACATAAGTAAGAAATAAGAGGGCACGCCAAGATGATAAGATAGAAAACGAGAAATCTATTCATTCAAACTAAACCACCAAAATTACAACCTCCATAGAAATTAGCGCAACCTAACAATTTAAAAAGCACAGTTCACAAGGTTCCATTGTCATACTTCAACAGTTACAATTCATCAAATCACAAGTATCAAGTTCATGGATCACAAGTATGAAGTCATCAATCACAACCATAAAGACCTCGACATCAATCACACTCACTGACAAAGACCTCATTATAATCGCAATAACATCTCTTTACAATGTTCTAGAACCAATGTAAATAGGAATGTTCACACAAATATGAATAGATGACAATCATAAGCAATCCACATCTACAACAACGCTATCATGGATCACATCAATCACTGAACTAATATAAACACTAAAGACAATTCACAATTCACTATTATAAATATATTGCCTTTTTCATTAACCCCATCTTTATCATCAAGGTTAAACAATTTGAGCAATTAACCCATCACCACATTATCATTACTCTCCAACACATACAAGAAAGACGGTTCAAGATTTATTCAAGCCTTAACAAGGTTTAGAAGTTCACTTGTCTGAATTCAATCAAAAGTCAATCCAAGCCTTGAGCTTTTTCATTCTGAATAATGTCCAAATCAACATATTCTAGTCAAACAAGTATTCATAATAAGATTATGGCACTAACCACACCTATATCATGATATTTTAATTAAAGGGGTAAATCGGTTCAAAAACCCGATATCATAAATAAAAAGTCAATATGGGGATTTATACATGAAAATGTTATCAACAAGATTTGGAATCCATTGCTGAAAACCATTTCAAAAATGGAATTGTATTCAACTGATAATCATCATGTTTCTCAAGAACTCAAGTTCATGCAAACCTTGCTAACTAGCCAATCAAAAATCCAAAATTTTGATGTTAAAATTCACAAATGATCATAGGGAATTGAAGATTTAGGGTAACAAAAAATTACTCAAAAGATTTAGTACGAGAATCCTCTTTAAAATCACCTCCAAGGATTTTTCAAAATTCAAAATGGGAGAAATTGGGGTAAAACTCCAAAATTTCAGACATAAACCCTCTCAGGTCTCACTTTCGTGAACCTAAGGTCGCTTACGCAATAATCACGATCGGGACACATGGTTCACTTAAGTGAATCCTGCAAAAATTTGACTCCCCACTTTCGCGAGCCAGCCTTTGTTAATGAGAAGGTCATGAAATCAAGAAGCTCTTAGCGAATGTGAGTGTTCTTACCCTTCATGAACGCGGTCCGGTCTTCACTAGTGGACGCTCGGGAAATGGAAGAGCCCTCCGTGAATGCGAAGATAGCACACACCATCAACCATAAGACATCTCAAATATTTCCAAAAATCCCACTGGGATTCGTTTAGAACCTCGTATACATAAACCAAATGTGCTGCCTTCCTAAACTCGGAGTTCCAAACCTAATGAAATCATTGAAACACAAATCCAAGGTCCTCTTGACCCAAAACTTGTGAATGTCACAAGAAACAAACATAACACCTAAAAAGGTCAAATCAAGATCGAGACTCGGAAAATTCAACAAAGACCTCCTCTAGGCATAAAATCATTCCCCCAAATCTAACAGAACAATCGAAAATTAGATTCGAACATCCATACCCTGAATGTTGATCAAAGTCAACCCTAAGTCTAAAATTTTACAAATTTCTAACTTAGGACCTCAAATCCTTAAAAAAAGATTCTCAATATTAAAATGACAACTCTCTCAGACCAAGCTCCACATTCCAAGACTGATGGAATCAATGGAATTTCATTTCGAGGCTCAAAATACAAAAACCCAATTTTTAACAACTTTATCCTTTCAAACTCAAAAACATTATAATTACAACTTTTCACGAAGAATTCATAACCAATTTCAGAATTCTTTCAGAAATGACTAAGCGTCAATATGGGGATGGCTAAAATGGTAACTTTATGAAAAATTCCAAAAAGTACCTTCCAGGTCATTACATTGGCCTCAAGTTTAGTGAAGAGTTTTTTAATAATTATGTACACATGTAAGGCATATATTTTTATTCTCTTAAATAAATATTTTTCACATAAAATACCTATGTTGAATTATTTTCCTCAATTTATTTGAAGGAATGCAGAGATATTTCGTAGTTTAAAGTAGTGTGATGAATTATGTTATTTATAGGAATAATACATAAATATTTCCTTTAACATGGTTGCAACGCCCCAAGCCTACACCCTAGATCTGGTCGGCATTCGAGAACCGTCATTTGCCCCAAGCGAACCCTTGGCCTAGCTCAACTCTCAACGGAACACTTATTAAACATAATATCTACTCAAATGTAACTTTAACTGAATATCTTAAAAGATAGTCTCAGAATATTTTAGAAATAAACCATTCAAAATGGCCTCAAGGTTAACTCAAGTCTAGAACATAACAATTGAAATGAAAAAGACTTATGAACTATTACTGTCTATCTATTTATGAAGCCTCTAGTACTAAGAGGGATGTCAGACTAGACCCCCGATCATCCTAACAAACTGAATAACAGAAAATAAATGAGGCATCTTTCGAAAGCAATGAGGCTCACCAAACAACTCGGGAACTAAACTAGATAAATGAAGCGCTGATTTAGGATCGACGTTACCTATATCTGCATCATGAAACGATGCAGGCCAAATGGCATCATTACATTGAATGTAAGAGCATGTAAGGGGAATATTGAACATAACCGGTAAGCTTAAACTGATAAAATGGAAACATACTTACCTCGACTCTACTCAACTCAACCACAACTCATGGATACTCAACTTAATGCAATGTAAAACAACGATAAAAGTGCAGTTTATATAAAGCATTTAAAAAGGTAGATAAAACTCAATGTATTTAAAAATACAATAGTAACTCAGTTTGTATGTAAAGATACAAAATAACTCTATTTGAGAAATTCTCTAACCAACAACCATCACTATGTGATATGTGATTATACAACGTCTCTCCCACTCTACCAGAATTGTCCTATACCTTTCCGGGGTGTAGAATCCTCAACTAAGTGGATCCAGTAAGCTATGCTTAAAAGCAATAAGGAATAATCTAAAAGGTATGACCCTTTCTACCAATGTTGGCTACATGGTTTATGAGAACTTTGAGTTATCTAAACTCTTCCCTATATCGGTGCTCAATACTACTCCTAAGATATAACTTAGCTCATATGTTTAAAAACATTTCCACATCCTCAACTTTGAGATTATTAATGACAAGATTTCTCTTAAAAGAGATAGTACTCAAAACTCGTCAGGAACACCTTTTGAAATCGATGTTTCCTCTCATTTGAAATGTGAAAACATTTACTCTTGGGATGACTCGAAAGAACTCTCTACCCTTTACTCTTAATTCTACCTTGTATTTTTATTATGAATTCACTGGTTATGATTCATGTTATGAGTGATCTCTAGATTTTTAGATGTATTTTAGAGTAGTTATAATCAATAGGGCTAATTTAGTCATTCGATCTACAATCACCCAAATCAAATCATGCTACTTGCGAGACCGTGGTAAACTAGTAATGCAATACGAATTGATCATCTCCCACTTCAATTTTGAAAGATCGATGTTTTTGAGCCATACCAATGGACCTTCTTGTGTTCTACCTTGACTTGTTGGCAATGTAGGCACTTGGCAACAAACTCTGCAATAAACCTCAACAACATGAACACCATAAAGATAGTGACGCCATATTTTCAAAGCAAACACTACAGCAGCCAACTCTAGATCATCGGCCGGGTAATTCCTCTTGTTATTCTTAAGTTGTTTGGAGGCATAAGCTATAACTTTGCCATTCTGCATCAATACACAACCCAGTACAACTCTAGATGCATCACAATACACAACAAAACCTTGCATACCTTCTGGTAAGGTCAACACTGGGGCAATAGTCAACCTAGTTTTAAATTCCTGAAAGCTCTTCTCACAAGCTTTAGACCAATGAAACTTTCATGTCTTCTAAGTCAACTTAGTAAATGGGGATGAAAAATATGAGAACGCCTCGACAAACCTCCTATAATAGCTGAAAAATCCCAAGAAGCTCCTAATATCAGTTGGAGATGTGGGTCTAGGCCAGTTCTGTACTGCCTCAATCTTTTGAATGTCAAGTCGAATCCTATCACCAGAAGCAATATGGCCTACGAATGCCACTGACTCGAGCCAAAAGTCACACGCAGAGAATTTAGCATACAACTTGTTATCCTTTAGAGTTTGGAGAACTACTTTGAGATAACTAGCATGATCCTCCTTATTCTATGAATAAATCAGAATGTCATCCCTAAAAACGATAACAAACATATCAAGATAGGGCTTAAACACTCAGTTCATAAGGTCCATGAATGCTACAAGAGCATTAGTCAAACCAGAAGACATGACTATAAACTCGTAATGACTATAGCGAGTCCTGAATGTCCTCTTTGATATATCACTTTCTCTTACTCTCAACTAATGATAGGATGATTTGAGAAAAACTAGTGGCACCCTGAAGTTGAATGAAAAATTATCAATCCTCAGAAGTGGATACTTATTCTTGATAGTAACCTTATTCAATTGACGGTAATCTATACACGTTCTGAGAGAACAATCTTTCTTCCTCCCAAATAAGAAAGGAGCGTGTCATGACCCGAGAGCATCCCCTAGTCGTAACCGGCATATTCGACCTCGAAGAGGTCAAATACAAGCCTCATGGATGTTTCATTGCATACGATACTAAAAAATAAATAAAAAGAATTTAAAACTTTCTTCACACACGAAGATACTTTCATTAAATAGGAAGCGGAAGACTCTCTAGACTTTATCCACGATGTCTCAAAACCATCTAATACTTGAATACAACATTGGGACTAAGCCCACTCAAAACTATAACAAAATTTCAAGACAAAAAGGAACATGTTGGTTATGGTCCTCGAATCTATGAGGACTCACCAAGTCTTCATCTTCAAACATCTTAGAAACGTATCCATCAACCATGGAATATCAACATCTCCAAATCCCTACACTTTAGTCAAAATGGAAAGAAAGGGGTTAGCACAATTAAGTACTAAGTATGGAAACCATGCAAAAACATGCTAAACAGGACATTTGGTTGAAAGTCATGCCTTATGCCATTTTAATAAAACTTCATGAACAATGTGACATATTAGACATGTTATAGAACATAACCAACATATAAGACATTAACCACATTATAGACATACTCAACATTTTCACCACGTAACTCATTTCATCATCCAAGGACCCTTATCTAAAGTTACCCTAAGACACACTTGAGTGAGATATGAAATGGCCGCCCATACAACCTCTTCATACACACCTACTCAAGGCTACTATAGACAAGAACCATCATGCTTCAAGGTAACATACCAAATAACTCACTTCATTAACATAAGCTATTCATTCAAGAAATCATTTAGACAATAAGTCAACATTCTTCTTTAAAGTCATTTAGGATACACTCATGCATTTAGGGGACTTCACACTTTAGACATATAGAACTCACTTTAGCACCTTCAAAGGCTACTCGTACCATGTGTAGATAGCATCCCATACTACTACCTACACGGTGTAGAACCTATCAAGTAACTAGAGTTCACATAAAGGCATCAAGTTCTACACTTAAAGATCCAAGTGTCAAGAATGCTCATAGCACCAATTTCCAAGAGATTCAATAACAAGGCTCGCCCAATATATACATTATGTCGTCACACCAAGCACAAGCAAGAATCAAGAAAGGTCGACGCCCTGTATCAAGAAGGGTCAAAGCCCAATAATCAAGAGAACCAAGAACCATATTAAAAATGGCTTTCTAGTTCGTACTTAAAATGGACAAGTTCCATTCATAAGACGGACTAAAAATCCATAGTCAAGATGGCAAATGATCTGAATCAAGAGGCATGCCAAGAGTGACAAAGTCACAGCCACAAGAAGGACAAGGTCCCAACAAGAGTGCTGGGTGATCAAACAATCCGTACAAGTGGGCGAGTTACACAAGCGTCTTCAACGTTTTAAAGGATACCAACATGACAATGCAAAGTGACAAGAGGTAGCCAAGGTACCAAGATCAAATTTCAAATATTCCCGCAGTTAAAAGAGTGCAAGTACAACTTTGTACACCAAGCTCAGTGCTTTAGCAAAGAAACAGTCCAACACAACTTTGCGAGTTCAGACCGTAG
>JAJONQ010047701.1:0-10722 GCA_036250385.1 Solanum microdontum
ATTAAAAAAAATTAAAAACATCAAAATTTAAAATTAAAAAAAAAAACATCAAGAAAAGCAAAAAAAGATAGATTAAAGAGAGAGAAAATTACATGTTAAAACTTTCGGTGATAAATTTAAAATATTTGAGTAGTAATCAATATTTATCTTGAAAATAATAAAATAATCAAAATAAGAATCAACTAATTAGGAGAAAATCAAGGGAAAGATTTTCCTTGTAAATTATAAATTACTATACTTATGGAAAAGATATTTTGTTAATTAGAATGGAGTGAAAGAGAAACTGAAGATTGAAAGAGTAACGTCAGAGTGGGGGTGTGGGTTGGCATGTGATAAGTTAAAAAATTCCTTAAAAAGTGTAATAGATAATTACAAATTATTTCTCTCACCTATTAATTATATAACATTATATAATATATATTAGTTAAAATAATAATTAATTAATTAATTAAATATAATTAATTAATTTATAAATTAAAGCTAATCTGTTAATACTTGTAATTAAAATGTTATAAGTAGTAATATTAAAAAAGTAGATCTAAAAGTTGTAATATTAACCCTTAAATAGACGTGTAGGGTGATTTTTCCTTAGCGTTTTAGGACATGTTCAAGTTTGGGCCTGCTAAGCCCAACAATTTCGAATTTGGCAAAAGCCCAAATTTGAGATTTTCCTCCCTTTATTACTGTATTTGATTATTTCTTGTTCGACTCTAACTTTTTTTTTTTGTTAATTTAGATGAATTCTTGGGGGAGATTTCTATTTCATTACTTATTTATTTTTAAGTATTCAATTTTCAAAACCCGTTTTAGTTAAAACAAATTTAAGCTCTAAGACAAACTTGAGAATTATCGATATTCTTTCAAAGTTAGTAACTAGCTTTGAATCCACGTTTATGAGTTTGAGCTAATCATTTAGTTCAAAATCTTGACTCGGATAAAGTTGAGAATTTTTGATATTTTAACATTTAAATTGTTCTATCACTTGGAATAATAAGTGTACAAGTATCCATTAGTTTTTAGCAATTTTTTAATACAAGTTTTTTTCCAAGACTTAGAGTTTCTTTTAAAGTTAGCCAATTTTTTAAATCCGTCGGTCAAGTGTGTGTTAGCGGATCCTTTAAGGTGCTTAAAAACCTTCTTTACAGGAAAACGTGAACCCTTACCCAACTCTGTTTTATTTAAAACTTTTTTCTTCCAAAAAATCTCCTTTTTTGAATGGTTTCTTAATTTTCCTAAGTTTAAGTGACGACTTCTAAATTAATTATTTGTCTAAAAATTAATAAATAGTCAAGTTATGAAAAGGTTTTGAAATTTAGTTTTTAAAATCGAGTTGTAACAGTATTACAATGAAAAAAATTTTTGGCAGGTGATATACCTTTAATTTTTGTTGTTGGGTTGGCTTTAACAGTGGTGGAGCCAGAAAATTTGTTAAGGGTGTTCAAATTCAAAGAGTAAATTTTTTTTTTAAGCTAATGGGTGTACAAAATATTTTTTTTTATTACTAATGAGTGGATACACCTAGATTTGAAATTAAATTACATATCATTTAACTAAATCATATGAACATTTATAATTATAAAACTATTATTAATGGTATAAATCAGAACTAACCGGGAAAGTCAACAAAAAACAATTTTAACTACTACTCTCTCATTCGTCTTTACTTGTTTGTTTGACTTGACACTCTTAAGAAACAATAAATAGAAGGATAATTTTACTATATTATTCAATTTAATTATCAGTTATTTAAATATGGAGAAGTGAATGGTATTTAATAATAAGAATAAAACAAACACAATATAATAAATTATCTCTTAATTTTTTAAATTAAATAAAATTGAATAACTATCTTTATTAACTAGACAAGTAAAGATAGACAGGAAAACAATTTAATTATATAAGAAATATTAAATTTTCTCTATGAATAATTTTTTTAAAGCAATAAAAAATTAGGAATGTGTATCTCTTAATGATGTTGAATAAAGAACTAGTTATAAAACTTATAACATGCGATTTCTATTTATTTCCCATCTTTTTTCTTTAAACTTAAAAAAGGTTGTTATAAAAATTGCCTTAACGATAATTGAACCGCAGACGTTGGACACTGAACTGAACACGCTTACCGCTGAACCATCAGCCTCCACTGTGCTTTAGTGTGTGCATTTATTTATATAAGAAAATAACACAGAATATATTGCCTATACATACGATCTAATTTTCCGACAAAGGGTGGTGACCACCCTTCACGGGATGTAGCTCCTCCCATGGTTGGCTATAACATGTAAAATGTGTACTCTCTCCGTCCCATTTTATGTGGCAACATTTGACCGGGCACTGAGTTTAAGAAATAAATGAAGACTTTGAAATGTTTACCAAATTGTCCCTTCAAAAAATGGTCATATTAAAAAGTGGACTCACTTTTCTCTCTCCTCATAAATGTATGATTAAGTGGGACCAACAAGGATAAAAGAGGAATTATACCTTTAAATACTTACCATATAAGGAAATGTAACATTCTTTTTGGGATTGACCAAAACGGAAATGGTGCCACATAAAATTGGACAGAGGGAGTATTATATTTTGGTTGGTGTACACCTTTAATTTTGGTAATATATTAAATGTTTGGTAGATATTACTTTATAGTAGTTCCTACAAATGGTACATTCATGAGTAATGATTATTTGTTGTCTACTATTAGGTAGTTGTGACTTGTGAATATTATACTTCATAGTACATTTTAGGGACCCATTATCATTTGTTGTCAATTTTCCCTCCACAAAACATCAAAAAAATTCATCAATAAATTAAGTAGCAAATAAATTCAAGATTCATTAGATTTTTGAAAAAAAAAATGTCAGAAAACAAAAACAAAAAGCTACACATAGCAATGTTCCCATGGTTTGCCTTAGGTCACATAACCCCATTTCTTCATCTTTCAAATGAACTAGCCAAAAAAGGTCATAAAATCTCATTTTTATGTCCAAAAAAAGCTCAAATCCAAGTAGAAAACACCATTTTTCATCCAAATTTAATCACATTTCACTTAATTACAATTCCTCACTGTGATGGCCTTCCTCTAGGCACAGAAACAGCCTCAAATGTGCCAATTTCCCTAACATGTCACCTTGCCACGGCCTTAGACAAAACGCGCGATCAAATCAAAACCCTACTTGCTAATTTAAAACCTGACATTGTATTTTATGATTTCGCGTATTGGGTACCGGATATTGCATTGGAAATTGGATTTAAGACCGTGTGTTACACGGTCGTATGTGCGGCATCTATCGCGATTGCGTTAGTCCCCGCACGAAAATCATGTACCTTTGAAGAAATGATTAAACCACCAAAAGGGTACCCTCCGTCAGAAGTAACACGAAGCTTGTGGACTATTTTTCGTATTTCAAGAATACGGTAGTGGTGTAACGTTTTTTGAACGTGTCACATCGGGCGAATCCCGATGTGACGCTATATCAATTAGGACATGTAGGGAACTAGAAGGGCCATTTTGTGACTATTTGTCAAGCCAATATAACAAACCGGTGTACCTAACCGGGCCCGTATTACCTGAGCCATCACCTAAAGATCGTCTTGACGAAAAATGGGCTAATTGGCTCCAACAGTACAAGCCAAGGTCCGTCCTGTTCTGTGCTTTCGGGAGCCAATTGATTCTCGAAAATGATCAATTTCAAGAACTCGTATTAGGGATTGAATTGACTAATTTACCCTTTCTGATCGCGTTAAAACCTCTGTCTGGTGTCAAGACGATTGAGGAAGCCCTACCGGATGGATTTGAAGAGAAGACTAAAGGCAAAGGAATAGTATGTGGGGATTTTGTGCCACAAATTAGGATTTTGAGTCACTCTTCAATTGGATGTTTTGTGAGCCATTGTGGTTTTGGATCAATGTGGGAATCTTTAATGAGTGATTGTCAAGTTGTGCTTGTACCAAAGTTGGGTGACCAAATTTTGAATACTAGGCTTTTGGCTAATGAGTTAAAAGTTGCTCTAGAAGTTGAAAGATATGAAAATGGATGGTTCACCAAAGAGAATTTGTCTAACACTATAAAAAGTGTGATGGATGAAGGGAGTGAATTAGGTGAATTAATCAAGAAAAATCATGTCAAGTGGAAAGAGACACTAACAAGGCCAGGATTCATGAGTGGTTATATTGAAGAGTTCATCAATGATTTGCACAATCTTTAGAAGTTCTTCAACTTTTTATTTTGGGAGTTATGCATCGAGGACGAAGCTTTAGTTCTATTTACTGTTTCGACATAATTCAGTAATTTCAACTTTAAACCTGTATTGTTATTGCATTATCTTAAACGCTAGTCTCTACCTATGTTATGTATCCTTTGCTAGTATATTATTCATGCTTCGAGTATTGAATTGTATAATGTGTGTATGTTGTGAGATAATAACTATTATGATCATTTTTTTTTATCAATTATCCATAATTATTTTTGGCTTTAACTTGATAAAGTCTAAGCTCTATGCATAACGAAAAAGTGAGTAGTGATCAATTACATAGTTCAAATTTGTGACTTATAAATCATACATAGATAGTTATATCGTTACTCTAAGGAGTTCTATCACCTTTTTAAACTGTTTAAAATTGAAATTATTATCACCCTAAATGCCTACATGGCAATGTGAGTGTATTGCACGCTCTTTGAGGGAGTGAAGATCAAAAGTAAATATTAAAATTTTACTTTTTAATATTTTTTCATAAATATATGCATTTTATGTTATAAAATAATATATTGTGGATGTCCACTACATCAACAATTTACTCCATTACTTTCTTCCATTATGAAGATAACCATAACCTCCATAACCTTTTATGTTGTTCTTTATTGTTGTTTGGTGTTTGTTCATTTTCGGGGTTCCTAAAGGTTTGGTTCATATGCTAAGTACATTGATGTTTTGATAAACGATGGGTGTGGTATTGAAGGAAGGGAAATTATTCTCTTAGTTAGAAGGGTGCATTAGCTATATTGAAGAGGAGTCTAGGTACTCTCTCTTTTTTCTTTAGAGAGGACTCTCTCTCACTCAAAACGATCAAGAATTAAATTGGAACAAAGTTGCATTATGGTAGTTGAATTAACGTCAAATATTCGCTCCTTAGTACTTGAAGTATCTCTTATTTTTTGGTCAAATCCGAGTGAAACTGTTGTCATATTTTTAGCAGAACTATTGCTTTTTTTGGGGGTAAATTTGAGTGAAATTGATGTTATATTTTGAGCAAAATAACTGCATGTCTTTGAGCCAATTGTTTCTGCATTTGGGATCAAACTCTTGCCACATTTTGGCAGATTTGAGCTAACTTGCTGCTATACTTTTTGGCCAAACTATGACAGCTCCTTGAGATAACTAATGTTATATGTTTGGTAAAAAATTATTGCCTTAATTACTTTTAAATTGCTATTCAAATTTTTATTGCAATCTATCGCTACTCTAACGTATAAATTTGCTACTTTGCCTCTATACATATGAAATCAATGTTTGATTATTGCAGACACAAAGTGCACAAAATACGAGGAATAGAACAAAACTTAAAGTCTCGCATGCCGGTAGTAGTAAAAGCAATGCAAGGAGAGGTCGTCAAATGGTAAGTTTCTTTACATTGAAGTTTATTTAAGAACCACTTTATTATACAAAATAAAATGAATTGGTTGTTACTTATTTTTATATGTACTTGATTAATGATAGGAACAAAAATTGGGAAGGCCGGTGTGCCGAAGTGAAGTTGTATTGTCAACTTTATTGAAAAAGAATGGTAATTATGTGAATGAAGAGGGGAAGATTTTAGTTGTAAGTTTTAAATACTCGTCTATTTTGGTGACAATCTTGGTATAGACAACAAATGCTTTAGTTTTGCAGTACTTGCTAATGAGTTGATTAACAATTCATTATTAACAATGTTGGTATTCCTCTCTCATGTCTTCTATTTTATTTGTAGGATAAAATATTGGAGCATCTACCTGAAGATCAAGAAAGTGCTGCTACTTTAGGTGTTTCGTTGAAGATATTGGCCCATCCTAATGACGCCATTGAAAAAGTGTATGGAGTTGAATATTTTGGTCGTGTGTGTGGTATATGTGGTAATGTTTGTCCTTCAACTGCTTTTGGGATGCCTAGACATTCAATTAGTCATGCAAATGTCGGTAGTTCCAATAATATGTCTCATCAACGTGTTGAAGACCTAGAGAAACATGTAGAAATTTTGGAAGAGAAGCTGACCGGGAAGAGACCAAAGAAAAACATGATGAGACCAAGGAAAAGCTTGAAGAAACTAAGAAACGACTTGCGCAAAATGAGGATCCCTTGGCAACTCTTCATAGGTTTTTACAAGCCAAATTTGGTAGTGAATTGCCTACTTTCAACATAGATTCTTCTTAGTTTTATATATATATATATGATGTAGCTTCAACTTTTTGCATTTTGATTACATTAGCAGTATATACTTTTGCAATCTTTTATGATGAAACATATCTTTTGTTTTAATATATGATGAATACATCATTAAAGTAATGATTTGTGTATTTATCAGTGGATTACTACCAGGTTATTGTAGGGAATTAATTGTATTTATTTTAAAAAAACAATTGTACACGATCGCCACGGTTCATCCGTGGCTAATCTATAAAATGAATTTAAAAATATACAAATACCTACTCTTTATTAGCCACAGTTCTTGCATAGCTAATTAGAAATAATAAATATATTATTTTCAGGCAATTAACTTTACCTACGAATTGAGCGTGGCTAAATAATAGGCCAATCGTGGCTAAATAAATGTTACCACGAGTGTACAAACCGTGTCAAATATACTCGCGACGCCCGTTATGGGCACACTACCAATCATGGCCAAAGTGTTTTAGCCACGGTTCAGGCACCATTTAATCACGGTTTTGGGCGTGGCTAATGCGCGCGTTTTTTGTAGTGATAACACTTCATAAAACCTTGGCAAAGGTTCAGGTAAATGAAAATGATGAAAAATGAAGAGATCTCAATAAGTTATGTCGCATTGGAATCGAGTCAAATGATCGTCGACGATATCTTTGATATGAAGTAACACTCAATGCTATAAGTAGTTACGAGGATCTTAAATTCGAATCTGTCATATAATGTGGACAGATAAATGATTGGCCAAATAACATGCACTATTCAAATATATTTTGTTTCACTTAGAAAAGTGATGTTTTTGAACTTATAGTTCATAGATCAAAATATATTGCAGTGGGGCACAAATGAATCATTGTGCGAAAGTATAACAGTAAGATATAAAGTATTGTTTGTGCCTCAGGGCATAATGGGTTTTCACAGAAGTCCTGACATTATTAAATGGAGATATATTCTCCAGTGGTGGATGCAATGTAATTTGTTTCAGTCTGGCAATAAATGAAATACTTGAATATGTATAATGAATGAATATTATGTCTAACTAGACGATGAAGGTTATATGAAAATCCTTCAAGGATTTAAAAGGTCTTAAAGTAATTTCATTGAGTACCCAATGGTTTTGAGACTGCTTAACACAGAGAAAGAATTTTTTTGAACTCATGAAAATGATTTAAAATGTCATGTATTAGTGCAATTGGTGCACTTATAGATTGCTGGTTATGCAAATGCTAGAAGATTATTTGATATACATTATGAAAATTATGTGAAATGATTGTCATATTATCATTCAAGTTATGACAAGAAACTAACAAAGCAAGTGACTCAACACATAGAAGATGTGTGATTTTCTTTTAGAAGAAAAGACGAGCTTCAATAAAATTTAAATGATCAATCTCCGAGTCAGAAATGATTTGATTATGTAGATGTAGAATATTTATTTGATCTGCATAAAACTCGATCACAAATGGACTATTTATTTACATATGGAGCACAACAATATCTTGGAAATTCACAGAATCGCATTAGTAACCACTTCTTCAAATCATGCAGAAATAATATTGATCTATGAATTAAGTCGGGAGTGTGTTTGGTTGGAATCATGATCTATCATATTCAGAAAATATGTGATTTTCTTTTGAAAAGGATATTCCAGCCACCATAAGTCTTTTTCACACATGATCTTCAACAAAATGATGAGATAGATGTTCAAAGATCCATTCAAGTGATAATCTTGTAAACTTATTCACTTAAGATTGCCAACATCAATAATTGAGAAGTTGTGATACAAGATTGGAATGCATTGTTTTCGAGATATCAAGTAAAGTTTTTATTAGGGGGAGAAAAATACGTGTTGTACTCTTTTCCTTAACCATGGTTCTATCCCAATTGGTTTTCCTGGTAAGGTTTTTAACGAGGCAACATTCGAAGCGCATTAAAAGATATGTGTACTCTTTTTCCTTCACTAGGATTTTTTTCCCACGGGATTTTTTCGTAGTAAGGTTTTAACGAGACATATTATCTATGGACATCCAAGAGGGAGTGTTATAAAATAATATATTGTGGATGTCCACTACATCAAGAATTTACTCCATTACTTTCTTCCATTATGAAGATAACCATAACCTCCAAAACCTCCACCTTTATAACCATTTTCTTGTAACATTTCACTTCCATAACCTCCCCCATTATATTCATGGTAATGTTATGTTTATGACTAACCTTTTGTATGCCTCTATGTTACACTATAAATAGAGGCATAAGGGTTCATATTGTATACACTTGAAGATTTAGTGAACACTTGAAAGAAAGAAAGTTACCTCATATTGTTCCTCTTGTCTTCATCATTATATTGTTCTTTTGTTCTTAAGTTTTACAATATTTTATTATTTTTTCCTTCTTTTCTTATTTGTTTCTACTTTTAATTATTTGTTTTCTTCTCCATATTAACTTTGTAGAGATCAATGACAGCCATCAAATTACACCACCTCTCACCATTTTGAAATTACCGTCATAACTATGTTAATCGATACACCACAAATCGCAGATAATAATTCTATCCTCATTCTCCACAATTAGGAACTATGGACCCAATTTTTTTTAAATCGAAACAAATTTAAACTTAATACAATGACACTCAACTAATTTTCTTTAATAAACTTTCAGTACAAGGAAAATACTTGATCCTATATTCAATACTCAATAGACCCGTGAAAATTCTTGTACCCACATGCAATTTTTTTGATTTGATTTCTCTCCGGTTCGAAACTCAAGTTTCGTCAATGGTGTTTCAAAGATTTTTCTTTAAGTTTCTGACAATCAATTAAATGGTTAAGTTTTATTTCAGCTTCAAATAATTTTCCTACTGATTTAGCAACTTGTAATTTTCCTAAAAATAAAATAAAATGTAGGACAGGTTCTTCATCTTCTTCGCATAAATACTACGAAAATTTGATACAAAACCACCCTAAATCTTCTTCAAATTGCCTCAAATTTTAGATATAAGCTTTTCTCAACATTTTTATTCTTTTGATATATTACCCATTCAAAACGGAGCTCGTTTTGTGGCAAGTCAAAATTAGAACTCAAGATTTTAAACTAATTTTAATGGTGATTTCAAGTTGTGCTTCAAAGTTTGAACATTTAGCTTCGATTTTCAGCCATAGAGAATTCTTCGAACCATCGACGAACTCAGCTTCTTCTCCTAATTTAAAAATATAGATTCAAAAAATTCATATGAATGCTCGTCGATTTTCATAGAGGTCCGACATTCTTAAGATTTAAACATTTCAGCTATGAACTCAATTAACTTAATGTTTTCAGCTTCAAACAATTTGCAACTAACATTATAATAAAATATTTCAATATATGAAGATCCAAGACACACATCTACAAATTTTGAATTTTTGACCTTTAACATAGCTTTTAGAATAATAAATTAAAAAGGAAAAAAATAAAATAAAATAAATAAAATATCCACATGTCAAACGTGTGCATTTCACCCGTCAACATAAATGTGGTTATGGCTTTTTAAGGGTGTAAGAATTTCAATTTTAAACAGTTCAGGGGAGTAATAGGACTCTCATGAAATTAAAGTGTGTAGTTGGAAATCCGAATCTAGGTTAGGAGAACATTTGACCATTTTTTCTTTTAAAAAATGTTGAAACGACAACCGACTCCGTCAAATTTCTTATAAAATATAGTTCTTTATAGTTTTCACATATTTTGTGCGAAAAATAACCTAACAAACGTCGTTAAATTTTTTTAAAAATTTGTCATTATTTAAAAACAATCCAAAGACTTACACAGTCGGTTTCTTTCGTGGAATTTCTTTTATTTTTTAGTAATATATTATACTCAATCTTATTTCTCGTTATACTCATAATCTCTTGATCATATAGCAACAAAAGTTTAACTTTATCATTATTTCCAAACTCATTTTGCTATCTATCTTCTAATAACTTGTCATCTTCAAATTTTCCAACTCATTTTGTTATCTTGAAACTTCTTATCCTCATCTTGACACTAATTTGTTTGTATCTGTTTATCCAAAAACTTTGAAGACTTACCATTATTCCATCTCCTATATAAATAAATATTACGCATTGCAACACCAACAACTTTTCACAAAAATATCACTTTATTATAAAGTTTGATTAACTTCTATACGTCGATAATTTAAAAGAATTTCGTGATAGAGTTCTCCATACAACTAGAGAGAGACAATTTACAGGTATGTTTTCCTCCAAAAAGAATGTTGTTTTGTGAAATAATAAAGTAAATATTTGAAGAATAATATATGCTTACGTACGAAAAAAAA